>ML824918.1:86058-96834 GCA_009831015.1 Picea engelmannii
CTATCGTTTATGAGAAGCTCCTAGATTATTCGGTGCGGGTTTCCTCCCTCCGATCAGCTGAGAAAATCATCATACACAGGGAAAATCTGGAGTGTTTCTCCAGGTCAGTTTGTGATTTATTTTCATTAATTTGTTTAGTATAATTTAAGTAGTTTGATTAGATATATTTGTAGTTTAGATTAGTGATTTAGTTAAATTAGTTTTTTGTTTTATTTATGTTCATAAAATTATAAAATCAACAAAAATATATCTTTTTGTCTTAGGGCAGAATATAAATGAGTTTTTCAGGTTTTATTTAAATATGTATTTTGTGGATATTGTACATTTTGTGAATAAGTTATATTTCAGTTAGTAGTTAGAGTTAGTATAGTATTAGTTAGTAGTTAGCAGTTTGTATATATAGAATAGTTAGATTAGTTAGTGTGTTTAATAGTTAGTTGTAATTAGATTAGTTTATTAGTTTGTTTTATTTATTTTTAGTTAGATTAGTTTAGTTTGTTTTAATAGTTAGTTTTAGTTAGATTAGTTAGATTAGTTTTCCTTTTTCTGTTTTCTTAGGACCTTAGATTGGCTAATGGAGCCGCTAAACCCGTCAGGGTGGTTCATTCCAAATGGCTTGGGTTATTAGACAACCCCGGATCGGTTCCACTCTCTCAGTTGACGGACGATCGATTTTTCCCTTCAACAAATGGCACTAGAAGGAGGGCCTGAACTTAATTAATCGCAAGAGGTGGTCGCAAGACTCCTCCTCCACCTAATTGCTCACCTATAGTGACTAGAAGCCATTCAAATGATAATATTCCCCTTCAAACAACAACTACTTCAACCGATGATCCACAGATCACAGTTCAGCTAGCAACCCCTAATCCTACAGGTGGTGACATATAAGAGATTGTCCGCCAATCTCTTATTAAAACACATAGTGCCTTAGCCCGTTTGAGGCAACCAAACCATCCGTGGGGTCAACCTTTGGACTTCTCTGATATCAGAGAACAATTAGGTGACACTAACCTCACTGTGAATCCTTCAGATCCAATCTTAAATCCTGTTGCAGGAGGATATGGGATAACCCCTTCACCACCTCCATCATCTCCTTCCTCTTCTAGAGGAGATTCCTCTGACGAAGGCAATTCCCCTTCTCAGCCTTCCACACCCACTACCCCGATGGCAAATCAGAACAAACCTACTAGACCTTGGCTTGATCAGGATGTCGTAGCTGTACCTGGAGCTCAGCACCCTTTACCTAAACACCTGGAGAAATGGATTCCCAAGTTTGATCCTGACTCAAAACAGATCATTGAAGATCACATTAAAAAGTTTATGTTAGCCATAAGACTCCACAATGCCGAGCATGAATACGTTGTCTGTAGGTTGTTCCCTTATATTTTCGAGGGTAATGCATCCACATGGTACTTTGCCCAGCAACCCCATACCATCGCATCTTGGGAAAAGTTTGAGTCATGCTTTTTGGAAAAATTCGGAGATGGTAAACCTCCGGAAGTCCTAGTCATGGATCTTTCTAGCTTAAGAATGAACCCAAAAGAAAAAGTTAAAGATTTTAATCAAAGATTCTTAACACTCAAAAACTGAATCCCTGCAGATTCTATGCCTGCTGAGAGTCTTATAATAACATACTACACTAAATCTTTGCATCAAAGCATAACCATTTGGGTTAAATGATCTAAGAAAGCCACGTTGCTAGAAGCCTTCGAGGAGGCCAGCCAGATTGAAAAATACATCCTCAGTCTTAAGGAATCTACTAGCAACGAAACAGAGACTAGTTCGTCTTCCAAAAAGAAGATCGAAATCCTCCCCAGACCCACTCAAAGTAAAACACAGCCTGAAAACCCTGATTTAGAAAACTTAACCAAAGTTGTTCAAAAACTGTCAAATCAAGTTATAGACTTGAAAAGGTCGACGGAAGAAGCTTCCTCGAGAAAAGGACCTTACAAACCCCCGTTCTGGAGGCCTTTTCCTACCAACCAACCTAATCCAACCACCGAAGGCCTTAATCTAGAAAGTCTGCAATGCGCCCTTCAAACAATTCTAGAAGCCCAAGATAACTTGATGCCTCCTGAGATTCCTGAGGAGGTAGTTGAACAAGAAACAGTTCAAGAAGAAGAGTCTTCTCCAAACATTTTTGGACACTTCTCGGATAGCATCTTTCAAGCCAACTTCAAAATAGTACACCCTTATAATACCAGGAGTAAGACAACAAACAAACCTTCTACCAGAAACACTACAAATTCGCCTCCAAAGCAATCTAAATCGACTGAGACTAAACAGAGTAATGTGAACCCCAACTTAGATTACGATGTTGTTGAAGATCTTAAAAAGTTAAGGGATAACATTTCTATTTATGAGTTATTGAAGTTTCCATTTCTGCTTCAAAAAATGTTGCAAAATATTTCAGAGAATGGAAAAAATGGTAATTCTAATGGTAACAAGGTTGTGCAAAACAAAGTCCCTCAGAAGACTTCCACTAAAAATAATCATGATCCTCAAGATAAAGGAAGCCTTCCTGTAAGTGCTGTAAATAATGTAAATAATGTAGATAAAGTAGCTTTAGAAACTGCGAGTAAAAAACCACAAGCTACTACTCTTAGTACTCGCAAAAATGTACCTCTGTTTTTGTTAACTTTCGAGATTTTTAATAGAAACGTGCACAATTGTATGGTAGACTCATGGGCGTCATCCAATGTGATGCCTTGGTCTGTTTGCCAGAAGATTAACGCTGAAGTTGAACCATCGACTTTAAAAATCGTACAACTTGATCGGACTAATGTCAAAGTTATAGGCGAACTAAAGAATGTACTTATTAGATTATCGTCTAACCCCAAGTTTCATCAAGTTATTGATATAATTTTTGTGGATATTCTAGAAGTGTATGGTCTATTTTTAAGAAGGGACTGGTCGAAACAGCTACACGGCTATTTTGCAACAGATTGGTCTCATTTATGGCTTCCAGAGAACGGCAAGCCTAACAAGATAAAATTGAATCGTGAGCGTTATCTTAAGTTCACAGTCATAGATTTGAATGATCCCAATGAACCGTATACACCTTCTGTTGATTCACCTGAAGTACAAGGGATGGACACCTTCTTCGGCAATTTCATGGTTGAGGCTTCACATATCACGGATCCAGAACAACAGTCTGATATTGTAGCATATATGCAGCCAACAACTTCTACGCAACGGTCTCATGTACCCGATGGAAATCAAATTTGGTCTCTGTATTTCGACGGGTCAAAGTCCAAAGAAGGAGTTGGAGCAGGCTGCGGCATTATCGATCCGGCAGGTAACAAAACATTGATAGCATGTAGGTTGGAATTTGAATGTACTAACAATACTGCAGAATATGAGGCTTTACTGCAAGGTCTCAGAAAAGCTTCGGATATGAACATTCAAAATTTAACTGTCTTTGGCGAATCTGAAATAGTGGTTAGACAGGTAAGAGACTCTATCCACTGTCTTTCCCTGCATCTCAAAAGCTACCAGTCTGAGGTATGGAATTTAATGAATAAATTTTCCTCTTTCAATATAAATTCTATTCCCAGATTGAATAACTCTGAAGCAGATTTACTAGCTAATGTAGCTTCCAAAATTCTTCCTGCAGAAGGCTTATCCCCAGATGCATTCTCCGTTGAGCTGCTTTTCCGGCCATCTGTTCCCGACAACATCATGAACTGGAGATTGTTTGACGATGATCAACAGATTATTAACTTTCTACACATGGAAGAAAATTTTCAAGGTGCGGTGATAGACGAACACACGCACGACGACAATTTGCGCGATTTTACGGTAATACCAGATCCGAGAACTCCTGAATCTTCATCAGATATGGTAAACTCGATCCCAAAATCTTTAGTTAGATTAGAGAAGTTTTATGATTTTCAAGATAAATTTAAAAAGATGGTCAATTGTAAAACCAATAGTTCCTCGTTATCTTATGAAAAAGTAAACCTAGGAACTAATGAAAATCCTCAGTACATTAATCTAGGGTTAGGGTGTTCTCGACAAGAAAAAGCTGCATTTATTAAATTGTTCAAATAATTTAAAGATGTCTTTGCATGGACGTATGATGACCTTAAAACTTTTGACCTTAATATCATACAACATGTCATTCCGATGAAGCCCCAAACCTTACCCTTTCAAAAAAAACTGAGGAAAATGCATCCTAAACTCGAACCGACCGTTCAAAAAGAATTGAATAAACTCCTAAATGCTAAGATAATTTTTCCTGTTAGACACACTCAGTGGGTTTCTAACCTTGTCCCAGTCCGGAAGAAAAGTGGGGAAATCCAACTCTGCGTCGATTTCTGAAACCTTAATAGAGCGTCTGATAAAGACAACTATCTTGTCCCGCCCATGGAATAGATCCTTCAACAGGTATCTGGTTCTGAGAGGCTATCCTTACTGGATGGTTTCTCTGGATACAACCAAGTCCTGATGTCTCCACCAGACCAACTAAAAACTACCTTCCGCACCCCGTGGGGCACTTATGCTTAACGTAAAATGCCCTTTGGATTGATTAATGTTGGTGCCACTTTTCAGAGAGCAATGGACATTTCTTTCCGAGGCTTAATCAATCAGTCCGTCGTAGTTTACTTAGATGATGTGACTGTATTTTCTAAAAACAAAAACGATCATTTGGCTCACTTACGAGCCGTCCTACTGCGATGTCATAAATACGGCATCTCTTTAAATCCGAAAAAATCCATCTTTGCAGTAGAACAGGGTAAACTCTTGGGATTCATTATGTCTAGTGAAGGGATGATTATTAACCCCGAAAGGACTCAATTTATTGCAAAACTTCCTCCTCCTACATCCAAAAAATCTATGCAGTCCTTCTTAGGCCAAATTAACTTCGTGAGAATATTTGTCCCCGGCTTCTCCGAAATGGTCAGACCCTTACAGAACCTAATTAAGAAAGACACCCAGTATCATTGGGGACCCCTAGAAAACCAAGCTTTTAATGCAATAAAGAAGGCTATAATAGACACTCCGTCTCTCATGAGCACCGATTTTTCTCAAGATTTTACACTTTACACTTTTGCTTCTGACCGTTCCTATGCCGTCGTCCTAACCCAAAAGAATGCCGAGAAAAATGAAGTACCCGTCACCTTTATGAGCTCCGCTTTCAAAGGCGTCGAACTTAATTACCCAGTGGTAGATCGGCAAGCCTACGTTGTTTTCAAACCAGTGAAACACTTCCGGTCCTATCTTTTGAAGTCAAGGACGAAAGTCATTGTCCCCTACCCAGTCGTGAGGAACCTGTTAGTGTAGAAGGAACTAGGAGAAAAGAGAGCCAACTGGGTCACCTCCTTGCAGGAGTATGACTTGGAAATCACCCCATCTCAGATAGTGTGAGGCCAAGGGTTATGAAAGTTAGTTGTTGATTCAGTGGTAGGACAGCAAGAAGAGAGCGATACGTCAAACCTAGGACAACGCGATCAAAGTCTAATCTGTTGCACACAAAACCTTGTTAGTCCTTGGTATGACGATATAAGATTCTGTCTTGAACATGGGTCAGCCCCCCGTCACCTGGATCCCGCTAAAATAAGAGCGTTGAGATTAAAGTCTGCTTCCTTTCATATGGTTAATGGTGTTTTGTTTCGTCAAAATTTTGACGGCGTACTGATGCCTTGTCTTGAAAAAGACGAAATAGAAAAAGTCCTGCTAGAGTTGCATGCAGGAGAAGCTGGTGGTCATTTTGGTGGTGACACCACTGCTCATAATGTTTTGAGAGCTGGTTATTACTGGCCCACATTTTTAAGAGACGCCCATGCCTTGTGTCGTAGATGTATCATCTGTCAGAAAGAATCAGGGCGGTTACAAAAACCAGCCTTTCCTTTGCAGCCTGTTTCAGTAGATTCCCCTTTTCAGCAGTGGGGCCTTGATATCATAGGTCCAATAAACCCCCCGTCCTCACAACAGCACAAGTTTATAGTGACAGCCACAGATTACTTTACTCTATGGTCTAAAGCTGCTGCGCTAAGAACTGTCAACACCAGTCAGGTAATTGCCTTTCTAAATTCTAATATTATCACTCGTTTCGGTATCCCTGACTGTTTAGTATTCGATAATTCTTCTTACTTTTCCTCTCTTGAGATGAGAGAGTTCTCTTTGGAAAAAGGAATTAAGCTGAAGTATTCTGCTAGCTATTACCCCCAGGGCAATGGATTGGCAGAATCAACAAACAAGAACTTGATTAAAATCATCAAGAGAACCGTGGTTGAAAATCACAAGAATTGGCACAATGCACTTCTAAACACGTTATGGGCTGATAGGGTAACGCCAAAAGCTGTTGTAGGTAACTCCCCCTTTTTTCTCGTTTATGGTAGAGAAGTGATTATGCCACCTCACATTCTTCTTCCTTCACTTCAGTTGTCACAAAAAGTCCAAGAAGAAGATTGTCCCCTTCTGGAAAACCGAATTAACGCTTTGATGAAGCTAGAAGAGGTAAGAGCCCAAGCTAAACGTAAGTTAGATCAACATCAACAATTGGTTAAAAGCTGGTTCGATTCTAACTCTGCTTCTGATAGGAATTTTGAAGTAGGCGATCTCGTCTTGAAATGGGACAAACCGCATGAGGGAAAGGGAGAGCACACTAAATTTCAAAACTTATGTCTTGGACCGTTTTTAATTGTTGAAAAGTTGGGTCCCAGTTCTTTTCGATTGTAGAATCTTGAAGGGCAACTAGACACCTATCCGGTGAATGGCCAAGCCTTGAAAAGATACTTTGCTTGATGACAACCCTTGTATATTATTTACATATTTTTCTCTTGTGTGCTTTTTATTCGCTTTTTAGTTTTTGATTTTTCTTTGAATTTATCAGTTTGTGTTTTCTTTGAAATACACACACCTGTATACTGAGCTATTCAGACAGAGACAATAGAAAATTCATTCACTGAAATAACCTCTAAGAAAATTTGTATAAACATCAATGGTTTATTTTTGAAATTTATATCCGTGTTGGAAAAGTTTGTTGTTTGAAAGAAGTTTACTGATTTCAATCTCTGAGTAAAGTTCGTCATGATCATCCATTATCTTTTTATGCTGTCCCTATTCCGTAAAGGAATGACTCAGAGGATGTCTCCCTGTCTTAGGAAGTTGTTTTTGTAAATAAAACATCTCTGGATCTAAATAAAGGACAGTTCTAAAAAAAAAAAATCTGATGAGGTCTAAAAAATATGTTAAAATATCATGATTTTCAGTGTCACCCCGCTCAAATATATATCTATAAAAAAAATAAAAAAATAAAAATTATCAATAAGAGCTGTGGGAAGTGCTTGTAAACCTGCCGGGATACTGAACATGTCTACTGGCAGCGGGTAAATGCATGCATGACGCCAAGGCAACTTCGTCGGGGTACTGAACAGGCTCGCTGGCAGCGAAGCAATGTCGGGTATATGAAAATTTGTAAATAAAAAACCTCTTTAATGTCCTTTACTCTGATCTAGAAATTCTTGGCAGGATACAGATATCAGAGTGGGTTAAATGGAAACCCTGTCGAGGCTATGGACGCCTGCTGGCAGCAGTGGCCATGCCAACAGTATTGGATATTTTATCTTTAATATCGTGACTTGCTGATCTTAAGATTGTTACCAATTTTCATCTTTTGAAACACTGCTGGAATAATTGGTTAATGATGATGTTTATACGATGTTCTGGTTGTTATTTTTGAGTTGGAATTATCTTCGCTATCCTAATCTGAATTTGTTTCTTTTGGCAGAGATAACTGCTTCTACCAGTGTGTCGCCATTGTTGGCAACCAATTCACATTTTTCCATTGTCTTATAAGCTGCCTACACCAATGTTTTGCAAACATCAATTTTTCGTCGCAATTTTCAAATGAACGACATTTTTCAATTTTTTGCGACACTTGCACATTCACCTTTGTTTTGTTTTCATGACTGTAAGCGTGAAAACTTGGTCGTTCGAAGTCGCATTGGAATCATTACTTGGACTGTCATGGTCCTTCTCGTCAATATGYCTGTTKCACTTACTTTTCACTTATCGTTATGCAGCTGGTAAAACTTTCGAACTATACTCATTGGACATTCTTGTATTGATTATGYGACTTGGTTTCATTGAGTTTGTAACRCATTGGCATTTGGATTTGCATTTTATTTGACCTACTTGAYCATTGGTTTCATGAAAATACATAGGGGTTATGATTAAATCTTTTATATATGTCTTTTGATATAATGCCTATGTTCATGTTTTCATAACTATTGGCTTGTTGATTATATGAATACCCATTTCCACATTGGTTAAACTATTTATATGAGCTGTTACAATACTTTGGCGCATGGTTAAATATTTGGCATTGGTTTCAAATCATATGTTGATGGTTTAAAACTATGGAATAATGTTTCAATTGCAYGCGTTGGTTTATACACTTGCCACTGTTTTCATTGGTCAGCCAAGTGACATGATTGTTGAACTATAGAATAGTGGGTTCAACAGCTATGAAAGTCGGCGGTTGTACCTCGGCAATAATTATCATGCATGGCAGAGATAAACTCCACCACCTTCGCACGATGGCATTAATACCTATCCCTTATCCCCGTTTACCTATATTACCCCGAGAAATCCTTCATGCACTCTGCTCCTGTGTGTGCTATGACCCAAACCCTGGACTCACCATGTGCTCGGCTCCATGGAACCAGTCGCGCGAATCGAGCCAAACGGCAGCCAAGCCTTACTGTTATTTTATAATGCCCATAAAGACTTGAAGGATAATGGATGGCTTACCTTCATACATCGATTTGAGGGTTTTAACTTATGTGTGGCACAACAGTTCGCCCTGACTTTTGATGGTTGTAGAGCCAAGGTGGGCGACATACAGTTGGAAATCGATGAGAATTTTATTAGTTCTGCTACAGGGTTACCTGCCACGGGCCAGCGTTGGTTCAAGAATTCGAAAGTGGAAGAGGTTACATGGCCACTACTATTTGTCTCCCGAAAGGTCACCTCTTGTGACAAAGGTATGCCCATCTCTGCACTTAAAACTCGATGACATGATGTTTTGATGATATTCAAATAGTTCGTGACCTCTGAAGGTTGATACGGACTCGTTTTCCTCTACCACCTGCGTTTGTTAATGAACTTTATGGGATACCCGTTGAATTTTCCCTTTTACTTTCAGCGTAGCCTATATAAAATGTCGAAAAGGTTTAAAAGGCAGAAGGCCGACAGTATCCTGTTCCACCATGGGCTTATTAAACTTATCATTGTTTATCACTTGAGTTTACACGATGATAGCTGGAGAGCTTTCATCGCTCGAAATGGTTTTGATGACACATGTCCAGGTTGACAAGCCTATGGTCAATGAAACCAATGTCCAGCCACCCGTACCCTTCCATGCTCTATTGCCTCCTCCTAAACCCTCGGCTGACCCTGATGTTGACTTACCCGATGCTGTAACTGAGAAGGTTGAGACTATTAAAAGGCCTGTGAGCAAAAATCCCAAGGAAAACCCTATGGCTTATGCCAAGGGTAAAAAGAATGCTCGGATGATTTCAAGAATGGCTAGGAATAAGCCTAAACCCTCTGTTGATTCAAAGCCTATAATCCTTAGTGAGGATTCGGATTCTGACGTTGAACGTTTCTTAGCCAGTGAGTATCCTTACTCATAGGGTTTATGCCCCGAACCACCTTATGATTTCGTGACGAATCTTCCCCCCTGCCTAAGGAACGATCCCAGTTACCCACGGATTAAATTGCCTAACAAAACCCTCAGCAATATGATCAAACCCTCACCTGCTCTTTCAAAGCCTACACAGTCACCCTGTGACCAATGTGATTTATGGATGGAATGATACTACATCGACGTTCTCTTACTCCAATCGAAAATTCAATCGTTGGAAGATCAAATTGCAATATTAACCAGTCAAAGAAACCAGCTCCAAGCAACTGATAAGAAGCAGAAGACAACCGGCTCCATCATTTTCAATAATGTTGAATCAACCACAGCCGTTGTCAACTCCAAATTGTCATGATTAAGCCGTCTTCTCGCCATATAGGTATGGATTTTGATATCGTTTTAGTTCTGCGAATAACCAGGATTAATATAATGGTTGGAATTTGGTTTTCAAATAGCTCTGTTATATTTCAAAATGGCTCTGTCATAATGTGTTCATCCTGTATACATTTCGCTTTGCTAAAAATAAATGAAATTTCATTTTGGATATATGATTTGATCATTCCCGGTTTAGACGCCAATAGATTTTCATTCGGATTTGATTGGTCTTCATTTGGATTTGATTTCTTTATATGGTTTGTATGTTGTGATTGGCAAACGATTTCAATAAATTTTATTGTTACGATTTTGTAATATATGCTAAAAACAGGAATAAAACTCTGTTCAATCTCAATGTGGAAAGAATAACTTTGTTTTCATGGAAACAATACGTTCACTTTAAGCCTGTGCGAATGATATTCATACCCGAATCATGGAACGGTTTCGATCTACGACAATTTTGTTAAACCCCTGTCGTTCGATTCGCTTGATTGGATAGCGGTATCTTCAGTTAGTTTGATCGATTTTATGAATTGCATTCGTATTAAGAAAAAATGGATTTGATTACAGATCTATTCTCAAACGAGTTTGTTAACTCAGTTCGACTTACCTCATTCTGTTAAATTCGTATGAGGAAATTCAGGTAATAATCGTTTCAAAATGCATTCAAGAAATGATCTCGTGATGATCTTGTCTTCCCCAATTTGCATAACAAACAACCCGCTGATCCTGTTATGATTTCATTTACG
>ML824918.1:116068-127274 GCA_009831015.1 Picea engelmannii
GCACTATGTTGTTCATTCCAGTGTGAAATTCTCGCACTTTGCTTGTGTCCAGCCTGTGAGAATCCTTGATTCTTGCAGTGTACACCACTACCAACCTGCGAACCCATTTGCAATTTTTTTGGATTAAGGTTTCTTGTATCCTCAGATGCCCATATTTGTATGTTTGTCTGAAAAGAACTTCTCTGGCTAGTGATTGATTGTTTCTTGACTTTGAATTTCGTGAATGATTAGTCTTTGGAAATAGAAATCCCTTCTTGTTCATTTTTTCTCAACTGTTACCTCTTGACCTTTTCTTAACAAGGATATAATCTCTGGTTTTGAAATCCGAGTTCTTGTTTGGTTGGGAGCCGTTGATCAATTTAAAAGTTGGGATTAATTGTCTTTTTCAATTGCTCATTGCTTGGAAAATTGTTATCCATAGGCATTTGAAGAGACTAGTCTTGTCTGCTTGTTATTTTTGTCTTCATTGAAAGATTGGTTTGGGTTTTTTGTTGTATATTGATTTTTCATCGGTTGCTAGTTTTTCTTAGTTCCACCACTGTTGTTTGGTTTCTAGTGAAAATTAAAAAACATTTTTTCGTTTTAAGCAACTTTTTATTCAAAAATATTGGCATTCAATTGTTGAAATAGAACGAATAGAGGATTGGCATTGTTCATGATTGATTGATGTTGCATTTCAAAGAAGATCATATATCATAGTTCAAGTTGTTCCAGAAAACTCCTCTTTCCCTCCTGTAAATAGGATTCATCAAACAAAAATTTGTATCATTCATTCCTATCTATGCATTGTTGGGTCAGAGTCTCACACAACATCGGTTTCATTTTCATCTCCTTTGATTAACGACAGCCTTTAATAATATTGCGCACTTTTTAAAATTTAACTAGTAACTCTTTTCTAGGACTCTTTTACACCAACATTAGCTAGGCTAGAGCTTTGGAATAGGCAGTGAGATACACTCTCCAAAGCACAAAACACACAATAGCATCTTGTGGTAAGGAGTGTCAAAGTCCATTTGCAACATTTTGTCCTGGGAAGCCCTTCTCACACAAGGGTCAAACCCGAGGTCGCATTGATATTGACAGAGTTACTCACCCTGCTTTGTTGATATCAATGTAGAGATTACACGTATTACGGGGGTCACTTGAAGGTATACCCACAATGATCAGTGGAAGCCTCTCAAGCTAATTTCAGGCTAGATACCCTGCCCTTGCGTTTAGATCGGACTGTCAACTATTCCCCCAGGATTTATTGTTGTTGGTGGTAACCTTAGTGGCCTATCTTCTTAGGGTCTTACACAAGGTGACTGTGAAGGGGAAAGTCTTCACGGTACCTGGAATCGACGTTGGCCAAACTCACTCGGGCTCCTTGGAGGGTATACCCATGATTATGTGTGGGAGCTTACACCAGGGTGTAAGTCCATTAATCAGGTCATCAACATAACTTTTCCACCCTAACCCAGCCCCTTCTTGTCTCTTCGTTGTGACATTGGATTTCATCACCAACTAGTGACTTCGAATTAGAAGGTCTTGTTTGCTTGGTTTTGCTTCCTAGATTTTTACTAACGCGTGTTGTTTGTTTACCCAAGTTGACCATAGAATTTTCTTCGTAAGTTTTTAACTCGATCACGATTGACCCTCCATGCCGTTCATGTAGAATTCAAGGCTTACCCCCAAAAAATGTGGAAGGTTCTCAACCCTTTCCTACCAACTCACCAGAGGGCTCTCCTCAATAGAGTGAATTCCAAGACGTTGCCACTCCACAAGTGGAAATAACTGACTCTCTAGAATGGTTTCGAATTACCAATTCTTGAGAGGAATTTTGACTTCATCCCGACTCCGAGAGACGCATTGTGCGAGTGAATTCTTCCGAAGACTTAGTTGTTCAGTCTTCTAGATCACCGACTGGACCTTTCCTAGGACCTGAGGGTCAAGATCCTTTTTGGGCTACTAGCATTTTTAGATGGGATCTCTTTGGCTCAGGAGCAGGCATTGATATCATTGTCTCACCTGAGCTACCTGAAACATATGATCCAGATGCAGTACCTTTTACTACTGCTTATTATTTTCCTGGTATAGAAGCTCCGTGAGCTGACCACATATTGACTCTCCCTTTACAAATGGCCCATTACACAGATACTACGAGTCATCAAACTGAGATTACCATTGCTAGCCAAGCCCCCATTGGCACACCTCTTTCGTCCAGAGTCACCCCAACGCTTCCACCCAGATACCATGCATTGAATGCCTCTATTCCTGCTCCTACACAAATCACATCTAGAACTCCTAGTGGTCCCACTCCTTCTAGGCACCATCCTCCCAGTTTCATTCTAACACTTCCTCCGCCCCCTTTCAGAGGAACTCTTCCATCCTCTATCGAAGGCACTAATCCTAGTGGCACCATTCCGTCGTTCACACCAAATTACCAGATTCCTGTTGGTGGACAATTTCACCAAGGAGGCCCAACTCAACCCCCCCTTGTAGGACAAATCCCAATTGGGACACAACCCCCGATTGGAGGGAAACCCCCACCGACCCCACCCTATGGACAAAACATACCTCTATTCTTGGCCCAGTATTGGAATCATCTTATACAACATAATCCTCACTCGACTGGGGGGCAACAACCTCAGGCTAGCTGCGTCATACCCCCTAGTACATGCCAACCCTATCCAGGTACTTCTAATCCTATTTAGGGCTTGAATTCTCAACCCCATGCCCTTGTTCAAGGGTACAACCCTATGAGTTTCTTTCCTCCACACCAACAACCGAATCTACCCATATCCTCACATTATATGCAGACTTCTTATGGTCCCACTAGCCGACAGGACTCCCTCCCCAAAGTCACCAGTACTCGCATGTGAATAGACAGTTACATTTCTTAATCACCTTGGACCTCCCGGATATGTCTAGGATTTTAAATGATCCGATCCGTCACTCTCCCCAATGGCCCACCATACCGGACAAACTACCATCCGACATCCCCAAATTCAATGGAAAACCAGGAGAGGACCTGAACAATCATGTAATGACTTTTCACCTTTGGTGCTCATCCAACTCCTTGATGGATGACTCTATTCATTTATGCCTTTTTCAGCGAACCCTCACGGGTTCCACCGCGACATGGTATATAGAATTACCATGAGGTTTCTTCTTCGACTTCAACACCCTCGCTATGGCTTTCCTCACCCACTACTAGTTACCAATCCGCTATGAAACAGGGACCGAGATTTTGAGTTCTTTCAAACAAACCAAATCCCCTCATATCTCCGATCACATTCATGAGTGGCGACGAAGACGACGTCTCATCAAACTCGAACTTCCCGATCAGTTGCTGGCAGAGTGGTTCACAAAATCATTTGTGAATGACATCGATCGTCACATCGCCATGGGTGGAGTTGTCACGAAAGAACAGGCCATTAATCGTGCTCAATACTTTGACCTCGTTTACTCACAAACAGGTACTCTTTACGAATTACTCCTTGATGTGCGTCGTCCTTCTACTTCTACCACTTCAACTACTCCTGTTGCTTCTCATGCAGTTGACGGTGTGATTGGCACTTTCCATACCCAACAACATTCCTTCCAAACCTCTAGCAACAACCCCAAACCCATTTCTTCTAATGTTCAAAATGATCCATCTCCTACCCCTCCCACCAGCAAAAATTCTGAGGTAAATGTTGTTCAATCTACCCCTGCTGGTAAAAACAAATCCAGAAAGGGAAAGGGTAAGAATAAGGAGGACAAAAATAATTCGCAAGCAGAAAGAACCAAAACACCACCTGTTGACGATAGGGATAAGTGCAAACCCCGATACCCTTGTCTTATCTGTGGTGATGATCACTACACTAAGGATTGTCCATGATGAGACGAGGTTACTAAGTTCCTTCAAGGGAACATGAAACCACCCACTCCAGTCTTATTTTCACAACCCTTCCCTTCTCAACAACAAGCCCAATTGGTCATTCATGACCAACCTTCCCCCTCCAATACATCCTATGTCTTAATGTGTATAGAAGATTCAAAGAAAAATGACATCACACTAACCACTCAAGCCAAAGATTATTCTTCCTCTAAAGAGAAGGTTGATGCTATACCTCCTTCATTGGTCCAACCATCTCCCATGACTCCACCTACCAGCGGTCCTCTTCATCTCGAACGACCAACCCTCGACACATTTCTTTGCCCTCCTACAAAGGGCATCATTTGAAAATCGGATTTCAATCCTCATGCTCGTGCTGCCCAGAACTACAGTATTGTTGAAGATCTGGCCCAAGCACCATCCGTGATGTCATCCCTCGAAGTCCTTCAAAGTTTCCCTATACAACGGAAGGCACTGTTGAAAGCTATCGGTGGAATCGACCCTACGGATACGAATTTAATAATTTTTTACTTGGAAGATCACATTCCAAGGTTACCCCCTCAAATCACATTCCAAATACAAGTTATTGTCTCCGACAAAAACATTTGTAGAACAGTTATCGACGAGGGTGCCTTGACGTGTATCATGTCTATTACCTGTTGGAAAGCCATCGGATCTCCTTCTTTGATTGAATCCCACAACACACTCAAAGCCTTTAATGGCTCCAGTTTTAAGCCTTATGGTGTCCTCCCTTCATTGTCGATTATGTTAGAAGGCAAAATGGTCCAAGTTGAAGTGGAGGTCTTTGACGCTCTTCTCAATTATAACCTTCTACTTGGTCGTAGTTGGGTTGATTCCATGCGTGCAGTTGTGTCGAATCTTTTCCTTGTCGTACATTTCCCACATCAAGGAAAGGTAATTACCGTCAACCAATTAGCCTTCTTTAACTTGGATGTGAGTACCGGAAACATGCCATTCATTGCAAAACCCCCCCAGATACGAGAACGTCAGTGTGAGTCTTCTTAAAGACTCCTCGTTAATGGGTATCTTCCCCATCCCACCACCCGATGTTCCACATCCGTATGTCGCCTCGATCAACATGATCTCCACCTCTATTCATGGAACCCCTTCATCTCACGACCCATGGATGGTACCCAACCCTGAGGATCATCTTCATTACAGCGATGAAATTCCTTTGAGTCTAGTCGAATCCGCCTATCAGACCATTCAATCGACAACCCCTTCTACCCCCTCTCTTGGTGATTTATCTCCAGATCCTTTCCATGTCATTTTTCCCATGGACGAGATGATTATGTATGTTATGGAAGACACCCCCTGGGACGATGGACATCATCGTTCCATCCTCATCCTGGAACAACACACCATCGAGAGCTACCAACGGATCTCGACCTCGTCAACCGTTGTCATCATTTCTACTGTTCCTGAGTCTACACACGATGTGTTTTCCGAAGGGAACTTAAGTAATATCTCACCCACCATCCCCCTCGACATATCCATAAAACCTGGAATTGTTGAAAATGTGCATATCGGAGCTTCGTGTTCCCCTGACGAAATTGTCACCTACAAGTCACTTTTCAAAGAATTTTGTGACGTCTTCACCTGGAGCTATGAAGAAATGTCAGGTATTGACCTCGACATTGTGATACATGAGATTAAGAAATACCCAGATGCTAAACCTATCTGGCAACGACTTCGTCTGGTCCACCCACGTAAAGCGGCCGCTATCAAGCTTGAAGTCGAGAAACTTCTCAAAGCCGGCTTTATTTACCCGGTGGCTCTCACTGACTGGGTTTCCAATCTTGTCCCAATTGACAAGAAACAAGGCACAATCTGCATGTGCATTGATTATAGGGATATTAACAAAGCATGTCCTAAAGACAACTTTCCTACCCCTTTTGTCGACCAGATCGTCGACGATTGTGTCGGCAGTGAAATCTTCTCTCTGATGGACATTTTCTCTGGATATAATCAAATCAATATCGTTCCCGTGAACTAACACAAAACCGCTTTTATTTGTCCTTGGGGAACTTTTGCCTATCAAAAACTTCCTTTCGGTCTAAAAAACATTGGTGCAACTTTTCAGCGCGCTATGTCTTACACCTTCCATGATATCAAGCACATCGTGCAGCCATATCTAAAGGACTTACCTGCTCATTCCATGCACCGTGTAGATCATCCAATACACCTCCGAGCCATTTTCCTTCGATGTCGGTTTTACCATATACGCTTGAATCCTCACAAATGCATCTTCTACGTAGAATCTGGCCGACTTCTAGGATTTATTGTTTCACGTCAAGGGATCTGGGTAAACCCTTTGAAGGTCAAGGCAATTCTCAATCTCCCTCCTCCTTCCTCACTTCGCCAGTTACAAAGTTTGCAAGGGAATGCAAACTTTCTTCGTCGTTTCATCCCGAACTATGCCGAGCAAACTCTTGGATTTACGCAACTACTCAAGAAAGGGTCTGAGTTCGTATGGGATACCACTTCCAACAAAGCTTTAGAAGCTTTGAAACTGTCTCTGACACGTACCCCACTTCTCTTTCCACCTTATTACAGTCACGATTATTTCCTTACCTTGCAGCCTCGGACTACACCATCGCTATGGTTCTCATCCAGGAGGATGATTCTCATGACGAACATGTCATATATTACTTGAGTCGAAGTCTTACGCCTACCGAAACCAAGTATTTACATGTTGAAAAACTGGCCTTGGTAGCCGTCCAAGCAGTTCAACGTTCCTGGCACTATATCCTCTCTCGCAAGACTACGGTAATTTCTAACTGCAACCATATGCAGCACATTCTCACACGTCAACTGTTAGGGGGAAAATACTCCAAATGGATCGTGATACTCCAGGAGTTTGACATAGAATTCGAACGTGCTAAGTCCAAGAAATCCTTAGTGTTTTCTGAGTTGATATGCGACTTTCACTACTCTAAGACGGAAAATGTAGTAGCCGATTCATTACCTGATGAATCATTTTTCTTGATTAGTTCCGATGATCATTGGTATGGAGATATCATCATATATCTCAAAACCCAGACTTTCCGACCCAATTTTTCTAGTACTGACCATCGTCGAATACGCTATCAAGCCCGTCAGTATATTATCCTCGGTGATACTCTTTATCATCGTGGGATTGACTCCATTTTTCGACGCTGCCTCATGTTTGACGAAGCCAAGAAATCCATAAATGACTTCCATTCTGGAGCCTGTGGTGGTCATATGTTTGGGTATGCTACTGCCCAGAAGATCTTGCGAGCAGGGTATTTTTGGCCTTCCTTATTTAACGATTGTATAATTGTCGTCCAAAAATTCCACGCTTGCCAGTCCTACAACCATAAAATACGGTCACATCCTGCTCCTCTTCACCCTGTGGTCTCCGTTGGTCCTTTTGCGAAATGGGGTATCGATTTCATGACATGTCACCCTCACTCGAACGGAGGGCATGGATACATTATTATAGCCGTAGATTATTTTACGAAATGGGTCGAGGCGATGTCGACATTTGACAACACCGGAAAGACCACAGCATTATTCATATTCAATCACATCATAGTTCGTTTTGGTGTTTCTCAGGCTATCATCACTGATCACGGTAGCCACTTTAGAAACTTCATGATGTCCAAACTCACTGAAAAGTTGGGTCTTCTCCATGAAAACTCAACACCCTATTACCCACAAGCCAATGGCCAAGTCGAAGCAATTAACACAACCCTCATTACCATGCTTCGACGAATGATAGGGGTTCACAAAAACAGTTGGCAAACGATGTTTTTTTCAGCATTGTGGGATTACCGGACATCTGTTAAGTTTTCTACTGGGTTTACACCATTCCGATTAGTCTATGGTCTAGAATCCATTCTGTCGATTGAATGCGAGATACCCTCCCTAAAACTAGCCGTCGAACTCCTCCCAAACACTTCTGCCAAAGAAGAATGTTTGTTGTACCTCATGCGATTAGACGAAACTCGTCACGACGCCACCCTAGTCATCAAAGCCCAGAAGAAACATGTCAAAGCCCAATATGTCAAACATGTCAAGCCTATGGTTCTCCTTTACGAACAAGATCGGGATATGCTAGGAGAAGGAAAATTTTAAGCTATGTGGTGAGGTCCTTATATCGTTAGATGAGTTTTGGAGAAAGGAGCTTACGAGTTAGTGGACTACGACGGTATCCCTTTGAGTGAACCCAAAAATGGGTTGTACTTAAAGAAGTACTATGCTTAAGATCACCTGTGCATGAGTACATGTATTTTATTGTATCATACTTCTTGTGTGTTACTGTAGTTTGATTTTTCATTATCTAGTCTCTTCCCTCGACCACTTATGTTACGTTGTGTTTGGTTTCCAGATGTCGAAGTCTTCGCTACCCCACATTGGTTTCGCTGATGGCGCTAGACGTAGTACTCAGAACCTTGCTTCTTCTGCTTGGGCAATTTACGCCCCTACAAACAAACTTATCACTCTATGAGGTTTGTGTCTCGGTCGTGCGACCAACAATATTGCAGAGTATAGCGTCGTCATCAAATTGTTGATTGATGCTATTTCCCTCGGTATCCGCCACTTGGTTATACGACTCGATTCACAGCTAGTAGTACTACATCTAAGTAATGTCTATGCTATTAGAAGTCCTACTTTATTACGGGTATATTTACAAATTCACCTCTTGGAACGTTATTTTGATTATATTGAGTATCAGCACATTCCTAGATGTCTAAATACATTGACTGATGCATTAGCTAACTATGTATTAGATAGACATTTGGGCCATTTATAAACCGATCACATCACATGTATCACACAACACAAGATAAGTCGGTAGAAGTCATATATATGTATATAACGATCAAAAGTTTTTACAAAAACATTTTGTCCAAGGACCAAAATCTCAAAATGTGAAGCTCATAGCTTCTACAAAATAGTGTCATGGGTGATGCTCACGATAACACACAACTGCTCGAGCCACCCTACGAAGCATTCGACTAATAGACTCTAACACACCCACAGTGTGGCACTTGTAACGCCTAGGGATCTCCCCAATAGCCATATCTGGGATGTCAGCAGTTAACCCCTCCAAGTTCTGCTCCACTGCCTCATAGTCTTTGGCATCCCATCGTGCCACTAGAGTCGCCTCTCCTCACCATTGAATAGGAGACGTTCCTAGAGGTCGATATGGCCCCACATCTATGTCATCAAAAAGAGATTTTTTGATTAGTTCTTGGACAAACATAAAAACATTTTATATGATGAAAATTACAAAAACATTTAAAAGAATAAAATGTGTACTTCTTACCTAGGTCACCCCACTGAGAATCCTCAGGTAGGGCCAAATCCAGATCCCCTCGGAAGTCCAAACCAGCGTATGCATAGTCACTAATCATCAGCATATGTGGTCGCAACCAGTTGAAAAATGAATCATTGTACTTAATGATGGGCCCAGCTACGTGTCTAGCCATGAGGTTGCACCACCTCAGCATCCTCGGATCTTGTGGGACTGGTAAACCCCAATCAACCTGTAATCTCAGCAATGGGACCCTCTCGAGGAAGAAGGACACCAAAAGTGATCCGTACCCAAACTGCTTCAAGTTGCCCCTCCTGCACTTCGTCAATTGCCTCCTCATACTACGAAGAACTACATCCGACCAGTTGAAGACTCGTGGCTCTATGCACTCTATGGCATATTGGAAGTATATTTGGAGAGTCATGTGTGGGGCTGTGCTCCCGGCCATGCGTGCTATAGTGAACAAGATGGTTTGCAGGGTCAAGTTTTGGACCCCCCAAATAGCAACCTTTCCCTTGCTTCTTTCTGCCTCAAAAACACAGTATTGGCGACAACACTCACTCATAGGGAGTCTGCCACCTCGGCTACTGGTCAAGCTAGCATGGTACCCATGCCATGATAACCTTTTTAGAAACTAAATATCCTCGATATCTAGGGTCAATGTGTGGACTCCCACATGAAAAAATTGTTGGTCCACATCCCACATATGAACCAGGTACTCCAACAACCTGATTTGGGCCCTCATCCTTGGAATCTTGAAGAATTTCAAAAGCCCACAGTCTCGGAGGGCAGCAACGATACTCGAGTCATTCCCAACAATGGAATCCTCCTCCTCATGTTCTCTTTCTCGCCACTCCAGCATCGTGATGGTCAAATGCCTTCACAAGAACCATAAGATAAGGGTCAGCAACTTATTTCAAACCTTGGCATAATTTTTATTGAGCAAAAATCAAATTGAAATTTCATTTTTAGGCCCCCGTAGGTGCCCCTTTAGCACAGTGCGAGAATCCTAGATTCTCGCAGGTTCCACATGGCTAGCCTGCGAGAATGCTCGGGCGCAAGTTATGGCCCTAAAATGGATCTAAAACCCTGAAAATTGTCAATGAAAACTAAAAATAAACCATGGAAAAGGTATAAGATCAAGAGCTTACCTCGTTGGCAGAGACGGTTTGCCAAATGGTCGCTTGTGCCTCCCACGATCATGCAACGAAATCTGGGGGAAAATGAGGTGTATTGGGCAAATATTTTGGCAAAATCACAATGAAAATGGTAAAATCCATTTTTACCCATATTTATTCACTTTTTACCATTTTTTGTTGATTTTTATATTATTTTGTCTATAAAACCTAATGCCTAATGGCCCTATGAGTGTGGCCTTTTGCAGGTATAGAAACTTTGAATTCCACGCGAAGGAGTACGGATGTTTTTTCTTCCTGACGCATGTACGACTACTTTTTATGGTTTTTAGAAAAACCTCAAGCTCAATATTCGTTCGTTCTAGCGCACGAAAATACATGAGAACGTAACCGAGTATACTTTTCTTGTCTTTTCATACTCATCATGGTAACACAAAAATGACGACCGCAAAGGAGTATCCTTTAAGCTCTTTTCACATTCCATAAAAATGAAAAGATGGTCGAGCGACCTTGTTTTGTTCACGCTCGTAAAAGTATTTGAGAAAAACGTTCGATGGGCGATAGTTTATCACTTTTTCGGTCCCGTTGAACTATTTTACGAAAAAGGAACTGAGAGAGTTCTCTTTAAGTGTTTTTCAGACTCTCAAAACATGAAAAACCCCCGAGTTTTCTATCTTTGGACTCGTTAAACAAACATCGAAAGACCTGTAATGGGACCGAGCCACTCCTTCCTAGGGTTCGTTAAACATAATCCGAGGGACTCGTCTGAAGGATGGGCTTACATCAACAAGAATATATTATCCTCCTCAAGCTTGTGTAAAAATAAAGAGGTACTCGCCAGAAATGGTGGGGGAAATTTTGGGAAAGGGATGTGTTTTTGTATTCATATTAATGGCAGTAAGCGTC
>ML824919.1:37046-55659 GCA_009831015.1 Picea engelmannii
GAAATATTTGGAGCAATGCCATGATTCTGTGTCCTTGGAGGGTTTTTATTTTGGATTGTAAGTGTGGTGAATCCATCTTTTTGCTTAGTTTCTCTAGCTTTGGGACCTTGGGCATTCAGGGGGCAATCTCTGAAGCGATGGCCATGCTCATGGAATTTTCTACAACGAGAGGGTATGTGTTCATATTCGATTGTTTGGCTCCAATAATCAACTTGATATTCTAGGGTAACAGATCCAGGTAGAGCTCTTGATATTTCCATGTAAACACATATTCGTGCATAGGAGGTGTATTTTCTTTGCTTTGTAGCTTCCGCTGATTTGACATATCTCCCCACTGTATTCCCTATTCCCATGAGTATCTCTTCCAACCAGAATTCTTGGGTCGGGGAGTATAATCTAATCCACACTGGAGCCATTGTGAAGTCCTCCTTTTATGGGTTTAAGCGGTCTATCCAGAAACGCAGGAATAGCCCATCTGAGTTGTAAAAATATGGCCCATTATCGAAGATTCTATCCTTGTCTTCGAGGTTGTAGAGGATGATCATGAAAAAACCTTTGGAGCTTAGCTGAATCTTATAGTCACCTTTAGGGTTCCACCAGTCCTTGATCCACTATGTCAAATCCCGCTTAGAGGGCCAGAGTCCTAGGAACTTGCCGATTAGGGCATGTTCCCGCATGAATTGGGTGTGCTCACCGAACCTGGTCGAGTTGATGAGATATCGAGGATGTTTTTTTGACCATGAAATGCATTTGCCAGGTTCCCATCCATGAGGTGATTTTGGATGAGATGAGCTTGATTCCACATCAATTTCTTTTCTCAGTCCCTGTTCTTTGGAGAGAATATGCTCTCGTAGATGTGACGACGACTCAAAGGTAGGTCGCTTGGCTCTCATCCCCACTCTTTCATTGGAAGTAACATTGTTGTATGAGGGGAGTCCTCCCTCCCCCCTCCAGACTATTGTGTCTTCTCAGTCTTAAGTATTTGACCATACCCGTGTGGTGCAGGCGGCAGGCTCGATAACTGATAAGTTAGTGCATGCAACGATTGTAGAAGAGGCATTGCAGAGCTCTAGGGTTTCCACCAAAATGTTGTTATGTCCGAGGAAGACCTAATATTGAGTCCTAGGAAAGATACCATTGTCTTCCAATTCCCAACAGACAATCCCGCTAATGTTCAATGGACTAGACTCTCTCTTTTCTACCTTTAGTTTTAAGATGAAACTTCAAATAAATTTAATGATTAGAAAACACAGAGACAATATCTCTTTCTTTGATTTTTTATAAATATTGAGGAGATGAAAAGTAGAAATGATTATCAAAATTGTCAAATAAAGTAAGGTATCCAATACCGATAAATATTACCTTATCCGCAATAGAAGAAACATGAAGAATCAATAAAATATGAATTTAAATGAGGAGATCCACACATATAAATGTCTTGTTTTACTCACAATAACAATAGAGGAAAAGTTGTAGTTGAACAAAATTCCAATTATATGGACCACAATAGATGTATTACTAAATTGTAGTCTTTGAATCTTTAAGAACCATAGAATGAAGACAATGAGGTTATGAAAAGGAAATACACAGAAAGCACATAACTCAAGGAAATGAAATGTAGAATCTCTGTCTTCTCTTTGAAATTGGTATTAAGAAGTTATCTTTTACATTCGGCTAGAAGAAGTCTTGATTATATCTCTAATCTTCTTATTTATACAAAAAATGTGTTAACCAAAAGTGGTTATACTGTCCACATTCATAATTTTAAAAATAGAATAAAATCTAAAAAAGATATTACAAAGATTTTGAACATCTTCCATGATTTCCTTCGCTTTCTAGCGATTCATTCTTCCTCTATTTTCTCGTGGGTGCACTTGTATTTTGTTGATCCTTGTATTGCGCATGTATATCCAATAATGAAATAAAAAACTTGGAGGTATTAATATTTGCATTTAATTTGAATGAAAAAACATTTTTATGCACCAATGGTAGATTTCTTTGAATTTTTACTACTGCTTGTTGAGTGATCTGATGTTGTAAACTTGGTTTCACCAATAGATCATTTAAGATTTGCAAATCAACATGATTGACTTGTAATATATCATTTTTCACCCTCTCTCTTCTTTTCTTCAGATCTTCTTTATTCTTTTCAATCTCAACTTGCCTAAATTTCATAAACCCGCCTCCATGATTTAATGACGTCCTTCAGGGGAGTGGTAGTATCTGAAAGAGTGTCTGAATTTCAGTTTGACTCCTCTGCAAATGGATCTTGCTTCATTCATGCTTTACATGGTGCCACAATTTCCAAGTATTAATGTTAGCCTTCCTATGAGAAGTAAAAATATGTGATTCCAAATTACTGAATGCAAAAGTTCTGAATGATAATGGAGAAATGATATGGAGTTCAAAAATTATTTTATTAAATAAAACAAAAAACACTAATTATCTTTTTATTTAATCCAATGACAGGGTAATCATGCCAAATCTGTCAAATTTATTACCTGACGGTCTTAATATTTTCAAATCTTTTACCTCAACCATGTTAAATACACCTTTAATGATCTCGATTAATGAGGATAAGTTATTTCAATGCTTAGACATTCGGGAGTTTTGAATGAGGAATGATAGATATCTCATGAAGGACAAATTCACAGAGCAATTAACCATCCTTTAATTGATTGTTTCGTTTTACTTAATCACAATTTATGGTCATGTTAAGTTTAAATGCTTCGGAACTCAGGAACTTCAGGACTTCATGAGTTTGCATTAACAATACATAGAGTTTTCCCAAAGGCTGAACTCGTGGAGTGATTACTTACCATTAATTATGCCAACTAAAACATGTTTTACCCATTAATATTTAGTGCTTTATATATTCAACAACTCGACACTTTGATGCTTAGACATTGTTTGGATTTGTTGACGATTTAATCTTCTGGAGGAAAATATCTTGGAGTGATGTGGCAAGGTGATGTCACTGTTGATGACGTGTCATGAAAATATGAGTGAAACGTGTCACTTTAAATCGTGCGAATTTTAGTAACCAAGAGTGCCCAAATTGAGTGCCATGTTTCACCACGTGTAAAGAGTGCTATGTGGCAGAGGATGTGTCATCTGATTAATGAAAATATTTTGTGGAAAATCAGAATTATGGGACTCCGGAGCTTCGTGACTTTGGGATTTTTAAGACTTTAAACATTTTGAGCTTGAACTCCTGAATCACGAAGTCCTGAAGTAAACTTCGTATTTCTCTGTTGTTTAAACATTTCGAAATCCGGGAACTCCGAAGTTGCGAGAGTCGTCGATCTAGATGGATATCAAATTTTAATGGATGATACTTGATATTCCTTGTCAAGATGTAACGAAACATATTTTAGTCTAAGAAATGATATTCCTAAAGTTTAAAAACTTTATTTTGAAAAGGACAAAACAAAAAGGAATTTGATAAATTGTTTTTTATTCGAAAATTTCATTTATGTTCTAACATAGGCTCCATCTGGGGATTGTGGCTCCCTGTGAGGCATGATAGAACATTAGACTATGTGCCTTTATTGGGTAAATGGAGTCATTATTTATTTTTTGTTGATCTAAATGTTTTCTTTCTTTTTTGAAATTTAATCTTATATAGAAGTGATAAACATAATCATATCTAAAAATTTAAAGCATACTTGGTGATTGATTTGAAGCTAGGTTAATAAGTGTTTTCTTTTCTTAAAATTGATTCCAAAATTGTTTAGGATAATCAAAGTAAATTTAACGAAAATATCAGACTTTAACTGACTTTGTTCGCTCTCAAGGTTATAAAGATGCAAAATGTGTTTATTTAAGGAATCCTAGTTGGTTTAGGATATAAATATTATTGAAAAAAAACTAAATAATAGAGTATATTATACAAATGTGTAAGACAACCTTACATATGTCACAGATATTACTTCACTGCCAGGAGGAATGTTCAGTACCCCTTTGAAGTTATCTATATCTCCCTTTATTGAATTTTCTTTCACCACTTCAAAAACAAGCTTTCATTTAATTGAGATGAGGGAAACCAATATATGAATTTCATTTCATCATCTCTATTTGGACAAGATGGGGGCAATCAATTTGTGAATTTCCTTTCACCATCTGTCTTTGATTTTATTACTTTGAAGTGGGGGCAATCAATTGTATCTAATATATAAGAGATGACATCTATTTATTATTTGATGAAAAAATGGTATGTCTACAGATTTAAGAATACTCTGAGATTAGTTTTCTTTCAATTCTAAGTATACCTTCACCTATAGGAAAATTAGG
Source organism: Picea engelmannii (assembly GCA_009831015.1). Taxonomy (NCBI): domain Eukaryota; kingdom Viridiplantae; phylum Streptophyta; class Pinopsida; order Pinales; family Pinaceae; genus Picea; species Picea engelmannii. Next base: position 41,340 of record ML824919.1, read on the forward strand.
AAAATATTATTTATTTTCAGGGATAAACCTTGAGCAAAGTAATCAAATGAAATCTAATATTAGGGATAAATTTACTAGGATTAGCTTAGACATACTTTTTCAATTAAAATAAAGAAATATGAAAAATCTCCACCTGACTTGTTTTAAAAATACACTTTTAAGTTTTTAGTGTAGGCTAAGTTTTTTCATTTCTACAAAGACTAATATGATTGTAAAAGAAAGATAAATTTATTTGTAGAAAGGACTAGAGTGAGAGGTGACAAATATATCAGAAGTTCAAATAATCTCAAATGAACGAAAAATAATTCACACGAACTTCATAGTGAGGACAAGATTTTTGCTTTATTCTATTCCGCATCCATATTCTAACTGTTATGTTTTTATTATAATTATTGATTCAGTTTCGTATTGTTGATGATCGTAGATCCAATAAGAATGATGTTATAAATCCCCTCTTCACCACTTCTCCAATATTTTCATTTAATGGTGAAGCCATCTTTTAATTCATGTGAATTATCCCTCATGTATGTTATAACCAGGATTTTCATATTTAATAAATAGTAAGAAAGTGTTCATTAACTGGGTTGGTTTTCATTGATGTCAACCCTCGAAGAAAGTCCATTAGAGAATTGCGGTAGCACAAAGGTTTGGGTAATGGACCTAAGTTTGTTTGATGGATAATGGTATGAGTTTTGATATATTTGTAGGTAAAATCATTCTTGATGGATAGTACATGTCATGCCATTTTCGGTGGTATGTGGAATGTAACATAACTCCTCACAGTTAGAGAGTTATGGCCATGTGAAGTTGGAAAACCCTCACGAGTCATATAGAAGCCCCAAAAGGTCAAAGTAGTCAAAGTGTTTGGAAAGAAGAAATTATTTAAATAATTAAGTGAAGTGACGAGTGTGCTATAAGTCAAATAAGATGCAAAATAAATTATTTAAATAAGAAAGTTAATGGAGAGATTACTAATTATGGAAAATGGTTAAGTTAAGTGGACAAGTGGTTATAAGTGGGTTAACCCTAAAATAAGGAAAGTGAGTTAAGATGGTTAAAAGATAACCCCTTGTGGATGCTACATGAAAGTATAAATAAGAGGCAAGGCTCTCTCATTTAAACACACTTGAATATCATTGAATATCTATTTTTGTGAAAGTTTATTTGGGCAGGTATTATTGATAGAGAAAAACTGCGGCAGAAAAAGTGCGACAGAAAAATGGCGGCAAAAAAATCGTGTCAGAAAAGGTGCGACAGAAAAATCACGACAGAAAAATGGCGGCAGAAAAATGGCAGCAGAAAAAGTGCGGTAGGAAAAGTGCGGCAGGAAAAGTGCGGCAGAAAAAGTGTGGCAAGAAAAGTGCAGCAGAAAAAGTGTGGTAGGAAAACTGCAGAAGAAAAGTGTGGTAGAAAAACCGCAGCAGAAAAAGTGCGACAGAAAAATTGCGACAACAAAACCACGACAACAGAACTCTACAAGAAGAAAAAAATGTATGGTTCTCATATGTGTAGTGTTTAATTTATGAATCAGGTTGAGGGTTTTCCTTGTAAATATGTTGGATGCCCTCTTAGGAGTTTATGGCTTGTTGTAGATTTGATCTGAGGCAGATCTACTGAAGTTTAATATTGGTTCATGTTTGAGGGATTTTGGTTGAGGTATGTTGCTGAAGTTATTGGTATAGATAAAGGTTGTATAATAGTGAGGTTCTAGCACATGGTTTGAGGTACAAACTTGTGGGTGATCAGATCATATTTGGATAATGAAATTGATGAGGGATTTTGGTTGAGGTACATGTTGGGTACATGGTTGAGACAAGTAGTTGATGAGTTGACACATACATGAGGTGTATAGTTGATTATGTTGGTACATATTGATGAGTGATAGATTATGTGTATTTGATGCATGATTGGTACATATTTCGGGCATGGTTGATGCACTTGTTGATGGTATAGTTGAGCTACAGGTTGGTGCATGGTTGTTGCACTTGTTTATGGTATAGGTTGATTACATGTTATTTGTACAGGTTTGGTGCATGTTTGATGCATTTTTTTATGGTACAGGTTGAGGTACAGGTTGATGTGTGGTACATGTTGGCACAGATTATTAGTACAAGTCGTTACAGGTTGATTGGTATAGGTTTACAACAGTATATCTCACAGAGATAGTGTGATAGTGATTCCATCATTCTACTTCTACATCGGGGTTGTTGGATGGGGCAAGGATGAGTGGTTGTAGCCATCTTCCAGTTGTAGCCGGAGAACATAGGGGGTTGTAGCCTCCTTTTGGTTGTAGCCATATAATTAGGGAGTTGGAGCTTCCCTCAGGTTGTAGCCTGAGAAACTAGGGGGTTGTAGCCTCCTTCTGGTTGTATTCAAAGAATTCAGGAGATGGAGCTTCCTTCAAGTTGTAGCCTAAAAAACTAGGGGTTTGGAGCCTCCTTCCATTTGTAGCTAGAAAACAAAGGAAGTTGGTGCTTCCAATGAATGTAATTCTTAAATACATATAAGAAAAAACATTTTGTGGTTTTCTCCCGCTTTAGGTTTCTACATAAAACACGGGTGTACTGTGTATGTGTGTGATTGGTCATTTGTTCATTGTTTATTTACTCTGCAACTATTGGATGATAATGCTACATTTATATAACACTTTCATTTTATTGTGAAAAAGGATTAAATTTCTCTATTATTGATTCACCCCCCTCTTAGTAATCCAACAATTGGTGTCAGAGCTGGTTCCTTCAAGAAACAATTTAACCTATGGAAGAAGATCATGGATTATTCTAAGAATGGAGTACCAATGTTTAATGGTAATAATGGTGTAAAGTATGAGATGTGTAGAAGAAGGACGAAAGTATTTTTACAAGAACATGGATTGTTGGAATATTGGTTGTTGTCATTGATGTCAACCCTAGTAATTGGTTATGGAACCCAATATTGATGAAGGTATTTGGACATGAAGGATAGTGAACATGAAAATACAACACCTATGGATGGATAGTATACATCATGATGTTTCTAGTGGTAGGTGGCAAGCCGCATGGATCCTCATGGTTGAGGAGAAATGAATTTTTGAAGATGACAAAGTGAATTGAAGAAGGAAGTATAGGTCGGCCCTGAAGATAATTAAAGAAAAGAATTACAAAATAAGAAAGTGTCAGGTCGACCCTAATGTTAAAAGGAAGTGACATAAAGGGTATAAATACATCTCATTATACATTCATTTTTCAACACACACAAGTTTGTTAATGAACAAGGAGATATAAGTCTAATTTCAGAGGAAATCTGAAGTAAAGAAGGTCGGATTTCAAGGGAGGATGAAGTCTTTTGGTGATGTGTTATAAGGTATGTTATTTACATGTCATCTTACCATTTTATCTATAACTTTATTTCTAAAACTATTCAGATGGTGAAATTGGTATAATATTGAGAAGACATATCTAAGTACCTATGGTAAAAATTTCATCTCTTTATTCGCTATAATTTTGGAGATACATTATGTGGAAGATAGGGTTTTTGATTAGTCTCGAAGCTAGTCATAAATAGGTGTTCCAGGTAAAACCGTCATAACGTCTTCATAGAGAATACAAATGAAGTAAGACCAATTTCATTGGAAAGAGTATAGGCTTTATTTTCTTGTGTACTAATTGCATAATATGATGTTAAATATTGAGTGAGGGGCATTCTTTACAAGTTCACTCTCCTGAATAAACCATAATTGAATAAGGTCTACCATTTTCTCTATAACCTCTTTTTAGGGAGGATTCAAGGAGTGAAAATTGGAGGAGTTTCAGAGAATACATTGAGTTATATTATCTACACGATCATAATATTCTAAGAAGTGAAGAATTGCAGAAGTTGAAGAAGTCTCAGGAAGCATTATCATGTTCTATGTGATGGTTAGTTGATGGTGATGATTTAATGTAAATTTTTATTATCTCTCATATATTCTTGGGTGGAAGGAAGGGACAAGGATGGAGAGGTCAACCCTCTATTGATATTGGAGGATTGTATCTTCCTTTTGGAGGTTTTTCCCTCCCTTTATATTTGGAAGCTGTATCTACCTTTGGAAGTCATTACTTCCCTTGAACAATAACTATTGGTTATTTCTCATATATTGTGCATGGTGTAATGTGGCGCAATGGTGTAACTCTTCTACTATTGATCATTGCTCATTGGATATAATTGAATATATAATATGGTTGAAATATAAGTTGTAATTTTTTTTAAATTGTACTTGATACCGATTCACCCCCCTCTCAGTATCAACAATTGGTATTAGAGCAGGTTGCCTTCAAAATAGTTTAACCATTGGAAGGAAAACCCTGAGCAGAGATGGATGACCATGAACACATTTCAAATGGGATTCAAAGATTTGATGGAAGAAATTATGCATACTGGAGTGATAGAGTGAAAACTTATATAACAAATTTGGGATTATACATTTGGTACTCAGTTGTAAATGGCTATGTAATCCCAAATAATGCTCCAACCGATCCAAATGAGAAGAAGCTTATGAGTTGTAATTCAAAATCCAGACATGTTATTCTAGGAGCATTGGCACCAACCATTGCTAGGAAAGTGATGGGTTGCAACACTGCTAAAGAGGTATGGGACAAAATCAAGAGTATCTATGAAGGTGATCCAAAAGTTAAGCAGGTCAAGATTCAATGACATAGAGAAGAATTTCAAAATTTGAAGATGGATGAAAAGGAAGCTATTGCAAACTATTTTCTTAGATTTGATGAAGTTGTTAATCCTATCAAAGTATTAGGTGAAGAGCTCAATGAATCCTTGGTTGTACAAAATTTGTTGAGATCACTTCTCTTGAAGTATGATGCTAAGGTCTCCACCATTGAAGAAACTAGGGACTTGACCAAAATGACAATGGATGAATTACATGGGTCTCTTATAGCATATGAAATGAGAACAGGTACAAAAAGTGTGATCTAGATTTTATGAGCAGAATGAAATGACTACAGATTATTACTAGATGCTTAACACATAATAACAGAGATACAGTAAAACTGGTTTTCTATTCAATAAGAAAATAAGTTGAAACTGTAAAATGCAGCGGAAAACAAGCTTGCTGGAATGGTGGTGGCTTATCTCTAAGAAGAGATGTGACGACTGCGCTCATTCGCAAGAAGATGATCACAATGAGGCTCTCAAGGCATTTTTACAATAAAAATAAGTTTCAAAAACCCTAAACATCAAAAAATCTAAGCCTAGGAGATGAAGTGCCAAAAGTCACGTGGGCCCCGTTTGGGTAAGTTAGTACATCAACTTCCCAGGGTCGTAACTTTTGCATATGATCTTTGTTTTAGTAATATGATATCCCATTGGAAAGATATAGCCGAGGACTGCAACATTTGCAAAAAATTTGATGAAATTTTGTGACTACAACATACTCCAAAAAACATCGTTTAGGGCCTCAAAACGGCTTCGGATGTTCAGGACCCGAAAAACAACTAAAAATAGTAAATTATCAAAATTGCTAGAAAGCTATTTTGAGCTAGCTGGAAAAGGTGGGTGGCCACCGATATCCACCTGGATCAATCCTCCATCCTTAGGAAGAAATGGTCTCCATTGTGTTGAGTTCCCTCATCAGATGAGGAAATTTCTACTAAATTTGGCCCCGGGTGAGCCACTTTCCTTGGTGTAGGAGCTTCCCTACTTTGACGACTCGATAAAGATGGATCGTTTGTTATTCAGTACCCTTGATCTGTGTTTCCACAATCTGATCACTAGATGCCTGTTGTATGCATTCGGGGTTGAGATCTGTTTGTGTCAGCTGTTCTGCTACGTCTGAGATGTCCAATTATGGTGGGAAATAAGGCCGAAGGAGGTCCACGTTGAACACTGGGTGCAGGCCAAGGAAAGGAGTAATGTTGAGTGCAAAAGGATTATCCCCCACAACCTTGGTGATGGTGTACGACCCATAACGGAGTGGGTGAAGCTTTCAATGGGGTCCTGTAAGGCATTCTTTCTGTAAGTGCAACCAAACTTTGTCACCCACTTGAAACTTATGTGGAACCCGATGTTGATCATGGCACTACTTGTACTTGTCATTGGACTTATGTAGGGTATCCTGAACCTGTTGGTGGATGTTCTAGATCCTCTCAATGAACTGGGTGGCTTTGTCAGCCTCAGTTGGAGTAGGAGAGGATTCGGTCGAGGTGACTGCAAGGGGAAGTGAAACATCTATGGGACCCAAAGGTTGGAATCCCAACCCCACCTGAAAGGGGTTGTGGCCAGTTGAGCTATGCAGGGCTTGGTTGTAGCTATGCTAGACATAGGGAAGACTCTCATCCCATGTGCGAGGGTTCTTGGAGTTATACATGCGCAGGATATGTACGATCATTCGATTTACGACCTCAGTTTGGCCATCTATCTAGGGGTGGAAGGCCGTGGATTTGGTGAGCTTGGTGTCGAACAGTGACTAGAGGCTTGACCAGAATTTGCTGAGAAATCGACTGTCCCGATCTGAGACAATGGTTTGTGGGATTCCAAAATGTACCCAGACTCGTTCAAAGAAGATCTTGGTAGTGGCTTCTGCTGTGATGCTCTTCTTGCAAGAAACCAGAATCGCCATCTTAGAAAAGCAATCGACAACCACAAAAACATAGTCATTTCCCCTCTTGGTGGATAGGAGGCCCGACATGTAGTCCATTGAGGTGGATTCCCATGGTCTATTAGGAGTAGGAAGAGGGGTGTACAAGCAATGTTTCTTAGTGGTTGCTTTGGCAATAACGCAGGTAGTGCAAGACCTGATCTACTTGCTGACCTCATGTCGAAGTTTTGGCCAGTGGAAATGTTTTTATAGAATTGCCACTGTCTTTTTGATGCTGAAGTGTCCTGCCACCCGACTGTAGTGGGATTCACATATTATCTTTGCTTACTCACTTGAGGGAACACATATATGGCCTAGACGACACAACAACCCATCCTGAAGATGGAAATTATCGACAACTACCTTTGCACCCAACATTTGGTAGGTGGTGGAGAAGTTTGGGTTTGTCTCATAGAGTTGGGGCCATCCATAGGTCTCATGGTCGTAGGAGTCTAGCACTATGGTGAGTGTTGCGATTGGTGGTCTACTGAGGCAATCAACGACGTGGTTGGTTCTTCCTATTTTATACTTGATGTTGAGGTGGAATTGTTGCAAGTATGTGGACCACTTTTTATGGTGGTCATTCTACAATTTTCCTTGTGTCTACATGAACTGCAGTGGCTTATGATCAATGTGGATGACTATCTCCCTCCCAAGAATGTAATGTCTCCACTGGTGGTAGGCTTGCACAATGGAGTACATTTCTTTGCCGTAAGTAGGGTACTTACAGACAACATTTTATAGTGTCGCACTATGATAGGCCACAGGGTGGCCATGCTGCGTGAGAACGACACCCACAACATAGTCTGAAGCATCAGTCTTAATCTCAAAGGGTTGATGCAGGTATGGTAGTGAAAGTACTAGGGCTAAGCACAAGAACTGCTTCAAATCATCGAATGCTTTGGGGCTGGCCCCACACAAATTTCAACTTACCACAATCCCTGGTTATTTGGCTGAGGGCCCATGCAATATGGGAGAATCCCAACACAAACCTGTGGTAGAAATTGGCAAGGCCCAAGAAGCTCCAAAGCTCAGTGAGTGTGGTTGGGGCCAGCTAGTTACGGATGACTTGGATCTTGGCTAGATCCACATGTACGCCATGTTGATCAATGATGTATCCTAGGTAATGGACCCTGTCCATGCCGAAGGAGAATTTTTCCAGGTTGGCGTATAGCTTGTGTTGCCGCAAGGTGTGCAGAACCTACTGAATATGATGCAAGTGTTCGGACCAAGTCTTGCTATAAATGAGAATGTCATCAAGATACACCACTACAAGAGTATTGGTAAATGGTCACAGGATATCATCCATCATCCTCATGAAAGTGGATGGAGCATTTGTTAGACCAAAGGGCATGACCAACCATTCAAAAAGGCCTTTATTTGACTTGAAGGCGGTCTTCCATACATCTGTCTGTTCTATTGGGTCTTAGTGGTAGCCAGACTTTAGATCAATCTTACTGAAGTATTTGTCCCCCATGATTTGATCAAGGAGGTCGTCGATTCGGGGAATCAGGTACCAGTTTCTGACTATGATTTTATTCAGAGCCCGATAATCAATGCAAAGTCACCAGGTTCCATCTTTCTTCTGTACCAACATGATTGGGATCCCGCAAGGTGATGATCTAGGACAGATGTGCCCCTTGTGGAGAAATTCTCATATCTGTTGCTTGATATCCTCATTCTCTAACAGAGAGTGGCGATAGATGGGCCCATTGGGAAGCGGTGCGTCGGGGGTCAGATCGATAGGGTGCTTGACCTGGCAATGAAGAGGTACCCTGGTAGGTGAGGAGAAGATATCCGAGTATTCTTCCACGACCTTATCTACTTGCTTCTGCTATGTGGAGAGCTCAGTCGCAGAGACCTTGGATGAGGCTGTGATTTTTCTCTCATTCTGAGAGAGAATCATGAAGAAGACAAACTTCCCCGTATGAGAGATGACCTTCCTGCATTGCTTAATAGAGATCAAGTAAATAACACTAGGTGGGACAACCTCGGGTATCCTGTACAATTTCCCGTTCAAAGTAATAATAACACTACGAGGCCTAAAATCATATACAACATGACATTTCCATAAATAAGGTTGTCCCAAAAGAAAATCAAAAAATTCGAGAGGAGCAACATCACACAATACCTCATATTTGAAGGTCTTGATGCCGTACGACAATCGACACTGTTGGCTGATGCAAAGATCGCTTCCTTGGCGGAGCCATCCAATGGTGTAGGGTTGTGGGTGCAGCGTTGTCGGTAGGGCCAGCAACTTGACGACCTCTGCTGAGATGAGGTTCTTCTGGATACCACTATCAATGATGAAGTGCAGTGGGGTGCCTTTTACCCACATCTGTGAATGGAAGAGGCGCTCTCCTTCTTCTGGCTCATCTAGTTCACCATGCTGGAGCTTGGTGGTAGCAACGGTGGCACTGGGTTCCACGTCAATGATTTGTCTTCTCATTTCTGGTTTTGAATCAGAATCAGAACCTGCATCTGATTCAGAGGCTTTCACTTCGGCCACCAGCATCTTCTTTGAGCGGCAGTCAACAGTGCTATGTCAAGGGCTCTTATGGAAGTCGCACCACTTCCCGCTATCTTTCTTTGTCTTTCCGGTGTCCTTCTTTGCTTGTGGCTTGGACTAGTTTTCCTGATACTATCCATATTTGTTCTATCCTTTTTTCTATGGGTTGGGGCCACCCTTTCCTGGATTTTGTTGTGAGGGGTTCCCCGACCCAAATTGTCGCGTATTTTGTTTGAGCTTCTACTCGATTTTGACGGCATATCGATAGGCCGCGCCCAAGGATGAGATGTCTAGAAATTCCTTTTTGGTCTATATGTATCTATGCAGAGCACCACAATACTTGAGCACCAAATGTCTCTCTGAATCTTTGATACCCAGCTTGGTGCGCAAGGTATGGAAGATATTTGTGAAATTTGGCACTACTTGGTCTCTTTCTTTCTGCAGTGTGGTCCATTTGGTATACAAGTCGTCATAACTTCCGATAGGGTAGTATTGTTCCTTAATAGAATCCTTGAAGGATTCCTAGGTGTCCATGACTATAAATAATGAGGGTTCCTCTATTTCCTTTTTCTCACAGAAAGTTTCCCACCAATCTTTGACATGGGGAACGACTTTGAGGAGCGCAAAAGTAATCTTTTCTCTATTCGAAAAGTTATGGATAGAGAAATACCCTTCTAGTAGATTCAACCACTTGTCTACAACATCTGCATCTATCTGACCTTCAAATATATGGATATAGAATTTTATTTGTACCTTGAAGGGGGCGGTGCCTCTGCTCGAAGAAGATGCATTGCCTGTTGGTAGTCACCGAAGGATTTGCACGAAATTATCCATCATCTCGTTCCTCTGTTGTGTGAGGTCTTCCTCAATCAACAGTTTGAAAGGATATCCTATCCCATCATCTTTCTTTTCTCCTTCCATGAGAGGTCACTTGGTTGTGCGAGAGACATTGTCCTCAAGAGAAACAAGCTCGAGACCCAAATCTTTGTACTCCGACCTCGTTGGGGACATGCATTAATACAATAAGGAGTAGACCGCTCTGATATGACTGATCCATATTTTATGAGCAGAATGAAATGACTATAGATTATTACCATATGCTTAACACAAAATAACAGAGATACAGTAAAACTGGTTTTCTATTCAATAAGGAAATAAGCTGAAAATGTAAAATGCAGCAGAAAACAAGTTTGCTGGAATGGTGGTGGCTTATCTCTGAGAAGAGATGTGACGACTGTGCTCATTCGCAAGAAGATGATCACAATGAGGATCTCAAGGCCTTTTTACTATCAATAGGAGTGTCAAAAACCCTAAACATCCAAAAACATAACCCTAGGAGATGAAGCGCCAAAAGTCATGTGGGCCCCGTTTGGGTAAGTCAGTACATCAACTTCCCAGGGTCGTAACTTTTGCATACGATCTCCATTTTAGGCGTATGATAGCCCATTAGAAATATCTAGCCGAGGACTACAAAAGTTGCATAAAATTTCATGATGAAATTTTGCGACTGCAACATAGCCCAAAAAACATCGTTTAGGGCCTCAAAATGGCTCTGGAAGTTCAGGACCTGAAAAACTGCTAAAAATAGTAAATTATCAAAATTGCTAGAAATTTGTTTTGAGCCAGCTGGAAAAGGTGGGTGGCCACTGATATCCACCTGGATCAAAGTGACCAGCCAAATAATGAAGAATCCTTTAAAGTCATAAAGAAGAATAGAGACAAGGACAACGACCTTGATGAAGGTTCCAAAAAAGAAGTGGAATATATATAGGTAAGTCTCCTCTCAAATGCTTTAACTGTGGTAGAATATGACATATTGTTGAAAACTTCTACTATAAAAAGAGAAGTATCAACAATAAAAAAAGCTTCTACTCCAAGGATGATGACATCTCCTCAGATGAGAGTGATGAAGAAGATAAAGATGGAGGAGAAGTCCTCTTCATAACCCAAGAAACCCAGGATGATGATCACAAGAGTTCTAAAGAAGAATAAATCATTTCTGAAGAAGATTTAGATGAAGAAACCAACCTTGATTCCTTTTGGGGATACAAAGACAATGAAGAGAGTGAACAAGAAGATGATAATCTTGAAAAGTTGAATCATTTTGAAAATGAAAATAGGAAGCTTAGAAACACAAACATAATACTAAAAGGTGAATTGAGTAGTTGTGAAGAAGATAATTACAAGCTTGAAAATACCATTGATATCTTGAAGGAACAATTAGAAGATTATGAGATATTGAAAGAAGAATTGGATCACACAAAAGGGTAGCTACTATTGACAATAGAAAAGTTGAAGAACTTCGAAAAAATCACTGAAAAATTAGATGAGATCCTTAGCAGTCAAAGATCTCCAAATGAAAAGACAGGACTAGGATACAGTGACAGTTTGAAGACAACAAAACAAGAGAAGGAATATGAAAATGATGAAACCAACACTCCAAAACAAGTTGAACAACAAGACAAAAGACTAGAATTCAGAAGGAATGAGACATCAAGAAGATCCTCTCCCATTAGGTATTAAAGAAATCATTTTGAAGGAAACTACAGAAGAATAGATCGTGAACACAGATGGACCACACCACAAAGAAGATCACTCACTCCCAGGTATCAAAATTTATTTCTTGGACATTGTCATACTTGTGGAAATTTTGGATACAAGGAAATCAATTGTAGAATCAATGAAAGGAATAACTACGCAAGCTACATGAATGGTGAAAATAGTGAATATGGAGATATTCCTAGACCTGTCAACATAAATTATAATCCATTTGACCCATTAATGGATCAAAATATTGTATTCTACAAGTGTAATAATCTTGGTCACAAAGCATGAGATTGCAAGGAGATGAAGGAAGATAATCATATGCCAAATGTCCCTTTACCAACTACAACATGGAAAAGGAAAGAAATTCCACACAATGAAAAATGTCAAATAACATTGGTTGTTAAAGAATTCAAAGAATAAGATGAATGGTTCATAGCCAGTGGGTGCTCATCTCATATGACTGGAGATCAAAGAAAAATTTTCATCTTGAAGAAAAAGGGTGGAAATGTTGCATTGGGAGATGACTCATCTACCAAAATACTTGGAAAAGGAACTGTAAAGTTTGGAATTGAAAATGTAAGAGCAGGAAAATTCCTATTGGTTGAAGATCTGAAGCATAATATCCTTAGTGTCAGTAGAATATGTGATCAAGGATACACTCTTATGTTTGACTACAGAAAATGTAAAATCAAAGAAAATAACTCAGGAAGATTGCTTGCAACTACAACGAGAAGACCAAAAAAGATATACATATTATACATGAAGAAGAGAGAGAAGACATAAGCCACACAAAAGGATTCCAAGGAAGAAAAAGTCCCAAAGACCAGAAATAAGCAAGAATTATTATTGAGTGCCACATGTTCAGGGGGAGCAGCCCTAAAGAAGAAGGTCACCTTATGCCATTGAACTTAGGGGGAGAAACCCCACCATTTTCCATTGATGTCAAAGGGGGAGATAAACCGATATCATGATGAAAGGGGGAGCATGAGTGTTTCCATCAATGACAAAGGGGGATATTGTTGGAAGATTGGTTGTTGTCATTGATGTCAACCCTAGTTATTGGTTTTGGACCCCAATATTGATGAAGGTATTTGGACATGAAGGAAAATGCACATGAAGATACAACATCCATGGATGTATAGTATACATCATGTTGTTTTTGGTGGTAGGAGGAAGGTCACGTGGATCCTCATGGTTGAGGAGAAATGAATTTTTGAAGATGACAACGTGAATTGAAGAAGGAAGTACAGGTCGATCCTGAAGATAATTAAAGAAAAGAATTACAAAATAAGAAAGTGTCAGGTCAACCCTAATGTTAAAAGGAAGTGACATAAAGGGTATAAATACATCTCATTATACATTCATTTCTCAACACACATAATTTTGTTAGTGAACAAGGAGATATAAGTCGAATTTCAGAGGAAATCTGAAGTAAAGAAGGCTGGATTTCAAGGGAGGATGAAGTCTTTTGGTGATGTGTTCTAAGGTATGTTATTTACAGGTCATATTACCATTTTCTCTATAACTTTGTTTCTAGAATGATTCATATGGTGAAATTGGTATGGTATTGAGAAGACATATCTAGGTACCTGTGGTAAAATTTTCAGCTCTTTATTTGCTACAATTTTGGAGATACACTCTGTGAAAGATAATGTTTTTGACTAGTCCTGAATCTAGTCATAACTTCTTCATAGAGAATCAAAATTAAGTGAGACCAATTTCATTGGAAATATTATAAGCTATAGTTTCATGTGTGCTAATTTCAGAGTTGGATGTTAAATATTGAGCGCGGGGCATTCTGTACAAGTTCGCTCTCCTAAATAAACCAGAATTGAATAAGGTCTACCATTTTCTCTATAACCTCTTTTTGGGGAGGGTTCAAGAAGTGAAAATTGGAGGAGTTTCAGAGAATACATTGAGTTATATTATCTACAGGATCATATTATTCTAAGAAGTGAATAATTTCATAAGTTGAAGAAGTCTCAGGAAGCATTATCATGTCCTATGTGATGGTTAGTTGATGGTGATGATTTAATGTAAAGTTGTATTATCTCTCCTATATTATTGGGTGGAAGGAAAGGGTTGTTGGCATGTTTTTTAGATAGAGGTAGAGTATGTGTGTTTGTCATTGATGGAAAACCTCAGCACGATCAGTAGCGTAGCGATAATGGAAAGATCAACAGTGTAAGCTCAGAAGGAGGAAAACAGTCAAAGCACGACAAAGGTTTCATTTCAGAATTTTGCAGATCAGGAAATCCAAAGGAAAGAGGTTCAAAATCGTGATATGCGAAATTGTGATAACAATCCTGACCATTGGAGTCCTAGGACATGTGGCAAGCAATTGGGATTTCGCTGAGTTGCACATTGGAGGAGTCAACGGAGCATGGTGTGTGAACTCGCGATATGCGAGTTCACAAAAAGATCTAGACCATCGAATCATCGAGATCGTGTACAGTTTATCAGGCTCGATGAAGTTCATAAGTTCACGAAATACGAAGTGCCTTTTGATGCAGCCTGTGGTCACCACCGGTGGTCACGTGAGGGCAAGAAGCTAGCGGTGCTAAGCTCCATCTTGGAGTCTCGGCGATCGCGACTTAGAGTATCAAGATCCTTCATCAAAGGAATCATGATATGTGAGATCACGATGAGATCTA
>ML824919.1:56216-66501 GCA_009831015.1 Picea engelmannii
AGGCAAAATTTGTGAGAAGGTTAAAGAAAGGATCAGGAAAATATCAAGGAAATATTCCCTTCAAATGTTTTAACTGTGGTAATATAGGTCATTTTTCATCTAAGTGTCCCCATCAGAAAAAGGACCAGAACTCTGATAATGAAAAGAAGTACAAATTCAAGAAATATAGAAAAAAGAAAAGTTTGTGTGCAAACAATTGCAATTCCTCAGAAGACATAGATAGTGATTCATCATGTGAAAACAAAGTGAATGATTTTATGCTTATGGCTATGGGAGATTTTGATGATGAACACACGGGAGGTGAAATGGATGATGAAGAAGCTGTGGTTGATATGGAAGGTGAATTAATTAGTGCTTTGGAAGAAATGGACATACTCAAATGTAAGAAGAGAAAACAAAAACAGTTGTTGAAGAAGTTTAAAATGAATGGTGAAAAACCTGATAAAAACTTTTTTCTACTAAAAGTGGAGTTAGAAGAGGCAAAGAAAACAAAAGACATACTGAAACAACAGTTGTCAGAGAAGAAAGTGATGTGTGAATCCTTAGAAGAAGAGATAGTAGAAACCATAAAAGAAATGGAGAAGTGTAAGGGATTGTATCACCAAAATCTACCAAGTATTAAAGCCTCAGAAGGATTAACCTACATTCTAAATCAACAAAGAAACTCAAAGTTGAAAGCTGGCTTGGGTCATGAAGAAGGATCAAGTAGTGATCATCCAAGTAATACAGAACCTATCAAGTTTGTCAAATCCTCAAACATTGACAACAGTCACTCTACAGAAACAAAGAAAGAGAAATAATCACCAAGAAGGAATGAAAGAAAAAGTACCAGAACCAAATCTGTAGATCAGAGAGATTATTGGCATGAAAGAAATCGACCTCCTCAAAGAATACAAAATTTTTCAAGGTACAAAGGTTTTTTCTATGGTTATTGTTTTTTCTGTTCTAACTTTGGTCACAAAGCTATAAATTGTTCTTTAAGATTTAGATATGAGAAATCAAATTTTTCAAGAAGATTGAGTCAGCCAAGAAACAAACAATCACAGACTATAAATCAAGTGATGACTGGGAGAAGGACACAGGTGAAACACAACAACAATTATGAGCATAACAATCGTTATGACCTATTATTCAGTGAACCAGAATGTTACTACTGCCATAATTATGGACATAAAGCTGCAGACTGTCGCTTAAGAAACTATAAGCCAGATCTGAATCCTGCTGCTGAAAATTTCAAGGATTGGAAGAAGAAAGAAGATGACCAGTGTGGATTAGTGTTATCAGCCCAAAGACAAAATAATCCCTGGTATATTGATAGTGGATGTTCCAAACATATGAATGGAGACAAAAGTAAGTTTCTAACTCTAAGTGAAAGCAAATTAGGGAATGTAACTTTTGGAAATGATGCACCAGGAAAAATAAAAGGTAAAGGAATGGTAAGTTTGAGTAATGGAAAAGGGAAAGCTCAAGATGTGTTGTTTGTAGAAGGCCTAAAACATAATCTAGTTAGTGTCAGTCAAGTCTGTGACCAAGGATGTAAAGTCATTTTTACCTCTAAAGATTGTAGAATAAAATCGGTGAATTCATGATAGTTAGTTGCAAAAGGGATAAGAACAAAAAACAATGTCTATGTGTTAAAAGAAGAAAAAGAAGAATGTTACTTAAGCAAGTATGATGAAAGTTGGCTATGGCATAAGAGACTTGGACACTTAAATTTTGATCATATAATCAAGTTCAGAAACAATGGGACAGTAAAATATCTTCCAAAGATATCAAAGCCATACGACTCTGTTTGTAAACCTTGCCAGATAGGAAAACTTACTCCCACTCAGTTCAAATAAAAAAAAATTCCTTCAATAGAAAAACCTCTCCAGTTAGTACATATGGATTTGTGTGGACCATCAAGGAAAGAAGGTACAGGAAAAGAAAATTATTTTATGTTGATTATTGATGACTATTCTAGACTAACATGGGTTTCCTTTTTGAAGGAAAAATCTGAAGCATTTGAAAAATTCAAAGTGTTTAAGGCTCTAATTGAGAATCAAACAGGAAAAAGATTGAAGGYAGTAAGGTCTSATAGAGGAGGAGAGTTTAGCTCATGGAAATTCAAAGATTTATGTGATAAACATGCAATCAAAAGAGAGTACACAATTCCAAGGACTCCACAACAAAATAGAGTTTTTGAGAGGCAGAATAGATTAGTACGACAAATGGCAAGATCAATGATGAATGAAAGGAACATACCTCAGACATATTGGGTGGAAGAAATTCATACAACTCTTCATATCCTTAACACAACACATCTCAGACCACACAGTGACAAGACTCCTTATGAACTATGGTTTGGAAGACCTACTTCAATTAAGCATTTTAAAGTCTTTGGGAGTAAATGTTACATTAAGAATAATGATGAAAATATTGGAAAATATGATGACAGGGCTAATGAATGTATCTTCTTGGGTTATGCTACAAACAATAAAGGGTACAGATGCTACAATAAGAGATTGCATAAACTAGTTGATTGTATAGACATAAAAGTTGATGAAGAAATCCCAGTCAGAAATGTAAGCAGTGTTGATCCAAGCACAAAAGATATAGTTGAATACGAAGATGAACAGGTCCAAGGATCAGAAAGATAAGAATCTGAATCAGATGAAGATACGAATACTCTGACTGACACAAATCAACAGAAAAAAGCAAAATCACCTCTCAGAATTGTTAGAAAGAATCATCCTGAAAATCAGATAATTGGAGATATAAATAAATGAGTTTAGACAAGAAGGAAATTGATTAAAGACTCAGAACAATCTCATGTTGCTTTTTTATCTATGACTGAACGCAATTTTTTTTATGAAGCCAACCAACATGATGATTGGATTAGAGCTATGAATGAAGAGCTTGATCAGATTGAGAAGAACAATACTTGGGAGCTTGTCCCTAGACGTGAAGATAAGAATGTAATAGGTTCCAAATGGGTGTTCAAAAATAAAATGAATGAAAAAGGACAAGTTGTTAGAAATAAAGCCAGATTGGTCTGTAAAGGGTATGCACAAGTTGAAGGTCAGGACTTTGATGAAAATTTTGCACCAGTGGCAAGATTAGAAGCCATCAGAATGTTCCTTGCATATTCATGACATATGAACTTTAAAGTGTATCAGATGGATGTTAAGTCATCTTTTCTTAATGGAGATCTAAAGGAAGAAGTATATATGGAGCAACCTGAAGGATTCTCATTGACAGATAATCCTAATTATGTTTGCAAGATGAAGAAGGCCTTATATGGACTGAAACAAGCACCATGAGCTTGGTATTATAGACTAGAAATTTTTTTACAAGACAAAGGGTTCAAGAAAGGTATTGTTGACAACAATCTCTACATTAAGTCTGAAGGTGATAATTTACTAGTTGTTTTAGTTTATGTAGATGATATTATTTTTGGTTGTACTAATGAATCATCTTTTCAGTGGTTTGCTAACTGTATGCAAACAGAGTTTGAGATGTCCATGATAGGAGAACTGTCATATTTTCTTGGTTTAAAAGTAAATCAGAGTTCTGCAGGAATTTTTATCTCTCAAGAAAAATATTTGAAAAAGATGTTGAAGAAATTTCAGATGGAGGATTCCTCTCCTGTTAGTACACCTATGGTGGTTGGTTGCAAGCTCAGTAAAGATGATATGTCACCCGATGTTGATCAAAGGAAATACCGATCAATCATAGGCAGTCTTCTGTACATCACAACATCCCATCTTGATATAATGCAAGTTGTTGGAATGGTAGGTCGTTATCAGTCAACTCCTAAACATATTCACTTGGTAGTTGTCACAAGGATATTCAAATAATTGAAGGGAACAATGACTTATGTTCTGTGGTATCCCAAAAATTAGAATCTTCAGTTAACTTCTTATTCAGATGCAGATTGGGAAAATTGTGTGGATGAGAGAAAGAGCACCAGTGGAGGTGCCTTCTTCCTGTATGACTCGTTGGTAGCATGGATTAGTAAGAAGCAGGGATCTATTTTGTTATCAACTACAGAAACAGAGTACATTGTTGCTTCTACTTGCTGCACTCAGATTTTGTGGATGATTCAAACTCTTGTAGATTTGAAGGTAAACTATACTGTTCCGATTATAATTCATTGTGATAACACCAGTGCCATTAGTGTTTCCAAGAATCCTGTTCTTAACTCCAAGACTAAGCATATCCCAATAAAATACCATTTTCTCAGAGAACAAGTTACAAACATAGTCATTCAGCTGAATTATATTCCTTCCACACAACAGATAGCTGATATTTTTACTAAATCGTTAGCAGCAACCCCTTTTGGATATCTTCGTCAAAAGTTGGGGGTTATAACTTCTTTCATCTAATCTGTTCACCTGATCAGGGGGAGTACTTATTGAATATCTGTTGCATTTCTAAGTTGCTCATAGTTGATAGGGGGAGTATGTACTACAACAACTCAGGGGGAGCGTGTTTCTTCTTTGACATTGATGTCAAAGGGGGAGAAAGTGTGGTAATTTCAAGGATGCTACAATGGTATAGTTGCATGCTTTTTAAGGGGTTTCCATCAATGCCAAAGGGGGAGATTGTTGGCATGTTTTTTAGATAGAGGCAGAGTATGCGTGTTTGTCATTGATGGTGAACCTCAACACAATCAGTAGTGTAGCGATAATGGAAAGATCATCAGTGTAAGCTCAGAAGGAGGAAAACAATTAAATCACAACAAAGGTTTCGTTTTGGAGTTTCGTAGATCGGGAAATACAAAGGAAAGAGGTTTGAACTCGCGATATGTGAAATCGCGATAACAATCCTGACCGTTGGAGTCATAGGACACATGGAAAGTGATTGGAATTTCGCTGACTTACACATTGGAGGAGTCAACAGAGCATGGTGTGGGAACTCGCGATATGCGATATCACGAAAATATTTGGACCGTTGAATCATTAAGATCGTGGACCATTGATTAGGATCGATGAAGTTCATAAGTTCATGAAATATGAAGTGCCTTTTGGCGCAACCTATGGTCACTGCCGATGGTCACGTGAGGGGAAGAAGCTAGCAGTGCTAAGCTCCATCTCGGAGTCTCGACGATCGTGACTTAGAGTATCGAGATCTTTCATCACAGGAATCATGATATGCGAGATCACGATGAGATCTGGATCATCGGATCATTGGAGTTCTTGACCGTTGATCAGGCTCGATGAAGTTCATAAGTTCGCGAAATATGAAACACCTTTTGGTGCAACGTGTGGTCACCACCGGTGGTCACGTGAGGGGAAGAAACTAGTGGTGTTAAGCTCCATCTAGGAGTCTCGACGATTGCAACTTGGAGTGTCGAGACCCTTCATCACAGGAATGCCGAAATGCGAAATCACGAAATTCAAATTCTGTTTAGCGCTCGGTCACAGCTAGTGGGCATATGAGATAAACACAAAATCCTGTGGATTTAATCCAATGGTGCTGGTTAATTGAAAACTTGATCGAAGGGTTACTGTTTCACCTCACAGGTAATCGATCTGTTATGATTCAGTTAGTAGAACCGAATCATGGTTCTTAGATGGTTGGCGATTGAGTTGCTGAGGCATTTTTGCCCAAGAAGATTCGAGGTGTAACTGAAGAGGTAGTGAATAAAAGAAACACGCTGTGACTGTGCACGCATGGTGGTGTGGAGTGAAAAATGAATTGAAATGTAGAAAGGTAAAATTCCAGTATGCGTAGTGTAAAGAAAACTCAGAGATGAGAAACAGAAGTGGAACATAACAGAATAGGTTAAGAGAGTAGAATGTGCACATATCAAAGATGCATATCTGTGAGAAGAAGATAAATCCAAGGTGTGCATGCTAAAATAGAGGAGAAGATCAGAAAGATGAAGAGGATGCAAGCAGGAAGACACTGATGCAGACAGAGCAGAGTGGCATAACAGAACAATGATAAGCCTGGTAAGCAAATGAAAACTATTGAATCATTGTAATAAATTCACAGAAAAAAAAGTTTTATATTTCAGGGTGGTCGGGAGGTGCTATGGAGGACTGCTGTCCTCAGAGGTTCAAGTGGGTGCTTGAACACAAGGAGTTGTAGCTTCCATCTGGTTGCAGCCAGAGAAACCAGGGTGGTAGGGTGGTGCAAGGGAGAATATTGGTTCTCTGATAAACAGGTTGGTGCCTATGTAACTGGAAGTTGGTGCTTCCCTCCAGTTGTGCTGGAACTCTTAGGAAGTTGGTGCTGGAACTCTTATGGAGTTGGTGCTTCCTTCTAGTTAGTGCTAGAGAAACCAGAGAGTTGGTGCTCTCAACAAGTTGGAGCTTGTAAAAAAAAGGTAGTAGCCTCACTTTCAGTTGGTGCTCAAACATAGATGATGTACAAAACTTAAAAGACTGCCTATCATTTCGAAGAAGAAGAGGTTTTCTCCCTTTATGGGTTTCCTTGTCAAAAATCTGTCTCTGTGTATATATTATGTGTGATTGATGCTCATTATTTATGTTGTCCATATGTTGTATAATATTGATGATCACTTGAAGAAAGATTAAGAATGTTTTAATAGACTTAAAATTGTTTAAGCACAATAACAACTGATTCACCCCCCCCTCTTATGTAAAACCCCTCCTGTTACGACAACAACTTGATAACAGGTGCAAATTTTATTTTTTTTTGTTTTTAAAAGTGTGTGTGTGCGTGTACACGGAAACAACAACAACCCATTCGACTCTGCGTTGCCACCTGACGACGAATAAGATGCAACCAGGATGAACATAATAAGATGACAAGGATGCACGACAAGTAACCACATGCATAAACAATGATCACACGACAATAAGTAAAACTGACTACTAAATACGACTGACCTCCCGCCCGTCCTACCCTGCAATGGTTAGGACCTCCAAGACACATAAGCAACGCTCAAGCCCAGGTTCCCATCGATTTTAACCATTTAAGGTCTCAGGGCTGGGGACTGTTCTAAGGAACATTGAGGTGTCTACGTCCCGCCGGACACAAGCAGACCAAGCAATAAAATGTATATATATCCAAGTACAACAATAGTTAAGAATCAACCACATCCTCCACGACGCGCTAGTCAAAAATTGTAAATTCAATTAATAACAAAACCCTTTTAATGCAATTCCATTACTAAGGCAAGTTTCCATTAATTTTACATCCCCTTTTACCATATCATAATGACTAAATGTGCTTAGTTTAGGGCGATTGATGATAATTAGTTTCATCATCCCTACCATAAAATATCAACCATTCTTCATTTTACAATGCAATAACTAAAACCATGACCATCACATTACATTTGATATTTTGTTATATTAGCTACATTAACTTCCCCATAAAAGATAACAACCTTACATTTATATCCCAATTACTTTGCAATAAATAACAATCCCATCATATTGTATGTGTTATCCATCACATTAATACTACCATCTCTTTACCACAATGACAAACCCATTTCATTTTAATCAAATAACCTTGCAGTAATAATAATCACAATACAAATAATGACCACTCTAAAATTCGAGTCTGGTTTTTCAAGGTCAACTCCCAATTTGACATCACTCACAACTACTTATGGAAAAAGGGTTAAATTATAACCTAATCATATAACCAATCGAATTTAACCAATTTTCAATAAATGCATTTATACTATTATCAACTGCTCCTTAATTTATTACTAATCATCACTACCAAGTTTATATAGTTTCCGCTACCTTTATAATTATAAATCATTCCACGCTAGTTAAATAATATCAATGAAAATTTATCTATTATCAGTATGAATACAAACTACCATGTTTACTCATCATTCTAACATAATTCATTTCCAACGCTATCTACCCCTCCTTAATATAAAAACTAAACTAACATCCAGCGCTACATTCCATATTCGGCAAGTATTAGAATTAGCACTACTAAACTTACTAACTTTAACATTTATTTCCCAATGATATTATTATCCCAAATCAAGCATTAAAGATGACATCCACCGACTTTAACCTTCCATAACTAAAAAGCATTTTGAAAATTTTCGCTACATTCCCACAAGTGATTACTTCCCTTTACAACATAGAAATCATTACCTTAATGCAATCATTGACTTTCCATAAACGATTACTTGCTTTATAACATAAGAATCATTATTTTAATGCAAACAACTACTTTCCATAAAATGATTTCCTTCCTTTATAACACAAAAATCTTTATTTTAATGCAATTAACTACTTTCCATAAAATGACTACTTTCCTTTATAACATAAAAATCATTATTTTAATGCAACCATTTACCTTCCATAAAATGATTACTTTCCGTTAATGCAAATCTCAAATGATTACTTTTCCTTATGACAAAAACATTTAATGCAAGTCATTAAAAATCCATAAAACCAATCGACCTGGCATTCTAACATATCAATTTATATTTGCATTTCAATTGCATTTTGTAATGTCATTAAATAACAACAAGTCGCGATACAACAACCTTCCATAAACATTATTACCACATCATTTTAATATTTCATTTTATAATGGCAGTATCGATTGCATTATATTTGTCATTTAAATAACAACAGGTCGCCTTACAACAACCTTCCATAAACCTTATGACTCTGCGCTTTATACCTGCGTTTTATTTATAAAATGATAAAGTCAACAGGATATCACTAACTACGATAGTAGGTTATGATGTAGTTACATAATATAGGCGCAATCACTACTCCCTTATGAAAAGCAGAACCATCATACAATCACCCATCAATTTCGCTGCAATAGCACCGTTGCAGTTTTCAAGGGAGATTAAGACGAACAGTTGAGAAGGAAGGTGGGAGTGAGACACACAGGGGTGTGTGCCAGCAACGCAGATATCAAATCGTGCCAGGATCAGGCATGGTCATTACACTATATGTGCAGAGCCAGGGGACGTGGCAGGGAAGCTGAATCCGTGGCCATTCATAGGGTGGTTGTCTGAAGGAGTTTTAATTTCAAGTTAAAAAAAAATTTACTTAACAAATGGATGGTGGTCACTGTAAGTCTTACGCACCCTCAACGAGAGGCACATTCCACTACACACTGTCCAGCCATTATGCATCCAGTCACAGGGTAATCCACGGTGGCTGGGGTGAGTTTAAAGAACTATCCTGCCAAGGGGGCACGACCAGGAAGGAGGAATCGACCATACGGCCAATCCCCAGGGTAAACGCCAACAGTCAGGGAAAAACACGATAACAGTCATGATAAAATGCCAACAGTCATGATTTAAAAATGATATCAGTCTTGATTAAAAATGCCAGCAATCATGATTTAAAAACGATATCAATCTTGATTAAAAACGCTAGCAGTCATGATTTAAAAACGATATCAGTCTTGATTAAAAACGCCAGTAGTCATGATTCAAAAACGATATCAGTCTTGATTAAAATGCCAGCAGTCATGATTTAAAAACAATATCAGTCTTGATTAAAAATGCCAGCAGTCATGATTTAAAAACGATATCAGTCTTGATTAAAAACGCCAGCAGTCATGATTTAAAAACGATATCAGTCTTGATTAAAAACGCTAGCAGTCATGATTCAAAAATGATATCAGTCTTGATTAAAACGCCAACAGTCATGATTTAAAAACGATATCAGTCTTGATTAAAAACGCCAGCAGTCATGATTCAAATTGATATCAGTCTTGATTAAAAACGCCCTCGGTGAGATTGAACGCCCACAGAGAATGCATTCGCACACAGAGAAATAAAAATGCAGAGGTATAATCAATTGTGGAGACCCCGTTCGATTTCTGGGTGTAGAGTAAAAGTAGTTGGTTAAAGGAGGGCCAAACGACATAGAAACACCAGGTAGTTCCTGGTTGGGGGCTGCAAGGGTTTGGGCGCATCATTCTAAGGGTAACTTAAATAAAAGAAAAAAAACAAAACGCAGGGCAAATTACCATAAACGCAGGGAGGTTATGCCCATATTTAACCCAACCGCAGAGACTAATGACCATTGTCAATGGCTAAATCAACAGAAACAAGTTTACCGGAAAGGGTTATTTCACAGATAATTACAAATTCATCACTCAGCAATCGTAAAAAAATCAGGAGGTTTCACAAGCATTGTAACAATTATTCTATGCGAATCGTCAAGGAAAACAGCAGATGCAGCAACCATTATATAAAATATCAATGCCATGTCACTTTTCCAATAACAGTCATATCTACATCAGTTCTAGTGCCTTCTATTCTTCCAAATAAGCGACCATACCTTTGCCTCTTCGCCTGCCTCGAACGATGACCCCGTGCTCC
>ML824919.1:85975-96443 GCA_009831015.1 Picea engelmannii
TAGATCTCATCGTGATCTCACATATCATGATTCCTTTGATGAAGGATCTTGATACTCTAAGTCGCGATCGCCGAGACTCCAAGATGGAGCTTAGCACCGCTAGCTTCTTGCCCTCACGTGACCACCGGTGGTGACCACAGGCTGCATCAAAAGGCACTTCGTATTTCGTGAACTTATGAACTTCATCGAGCCTGATAAACTGTACACGATCTCGATGATTCGATGGTCTAGATCTTTTTGTGAACTCGCATATCGCGAGTTCACACACCATGCTCCGTTGACTCCTCCAATGTGCAACTCAGCGAAATCCCAATTGCTTGCCACATGTCCTAGGACTCCAATGGTCAGGATTGTTATCACAATTTCGCATATCACGATTTTGAACCTCTTTCCTTTGGATTTCCTGATCTGCAAAATTCTGAAATGAAACCTTTGTCGTGCTTTGACTGTTTTCCTCCTTCTGAGCTTACACTGTTGATCTTTCCATTATCGCTACGCTACTGATCGTGCTGAGGTTTTCCATCAATGACAAACACACATACTCTACCTCTATCTAAAAAACATGCCAACAACCCTTTCCTTCCACCCAATAATATAGGAGAGATAATACAACTTTACATTAAATCATCACCATCAACTAACCATCACATAGGACATGATAATGCTTCCTGAGACTTCTTCAACTTATGAAATTATTCACTTCTTAGAATAATATGATCCTGTAGATAATATAACTCAATGTATTCTCTGAAACTCCTCCAATTTTCACTTCTTGAACCCTCCCCAAAAAGAGGTTATAGAGAAAATGGTAGACCTTATTCAATTCTGGTTTATTTAGGAGAGCGAACTTGTACAGAATGCCCCGCGCTCAATATTTAACATCCAACTCTGAAATTAGCACACATGAAACTATAGCTTATAATATTTCCAATGAAATTGGTCTCACTTAATTTTGATTCTCTATGAAGAAGTTATGACTAGATTCAGGACTAGTCAAAAACATTATCTTTCACAGAGTGTATCTCCAAAATTGTAGCAAATAAAGAGCTGAAAATTTTACCACAGGTACCTAGATATGTCTTCTCAATACCATACCAATTTCACCATATGAATCATTCTAGAAACAAAGTTATAGAGAAAATGGTAATATGACCTGTAAATAACATACCTTAGAACACATCACCAAAAGACTTCATCCTCCCTTGAAATCCAGCCTTCTTTACTTCAGATTTCCTCTGAAATTCGACTTATATATCCTTGTTCACTAACAAAATTATGTGTGTTGAGAAATGAATGTATAATGAGATGTATTTATACCCTTTATGTCACTTCCTTTTAACATTAGGGTTGACCTGACACTTTCTTATTTTGTAATTCTTTTCTTTAATTATCTTCAGGATCGACCTGTACTTCCTTCTTCAATTCACGTTGTCATCTTCAAAAATTCATTTCTCCTCAACCATGAGGATCCACGTGACCTTCCTCCTACCACCAAAAACAACATGATGTATACTATACATCCATGGATGTTGTATCTTCATGTGCATTTTCCTTCATGTCCAAATACCTTCATCAATATTGGGGTCCAAAACCAATAACTAGGGTTGACATCAATGACAACAACCAATCTTCCAACAATATCCCCCTTTGTCATTGATGGAAACACTCATGCTCCCCCTTTCATCATGATATCGGTTTATCTCCCCCTTTGACATCAATGGAAAATGGTGGGGTTTCTCCCCCTAAGTTCAATGGCATAAGGTGACCTTCTTCTTTAGGGCTGCTCCCCCTGAACATGTGGCACTCAATAATAATTCTTGCTTATTTCTGGTCTTTGGGACTTTTTCTTCCTTGGAATCCTTTTGTGTGGCTTATGTCTTCTCTCTCTTCTTCATGTATAATATGTATATCTTTTTTGGTCTTCTCGTTGTAGTTGCAAGCAATCTTCCTGAGTTATTTTCTTTGATTTTACATTTTCTGTAGTCAAACATAAGAGTGTATCCTTGATCACATATTCTACTGACACTAAGGATATTATGCTTCAGATCTTCAACCAATAGGAATTTTCCTGCTCTTACATTTTCAATTCCAAACTTTACAGTTCCTTTTCCAAGTATTTTGGTAGATGAGTCATCTCCCAATGCAACATTTCCACCCTTTTTCTTCAAGATGAAAATTTTTCTTTGATCTCCAGTCATATGAGATGAGCACCCACTGGCTATGAACCATTCATCTTATTCTTTGAATTCTTTAACAACCAATGTTATTTGACATTTTTCATTGTGTGGAATTTCTTTCCTTTTCCATGTTGTAGTTGGTAAAGGGACATTTGGCATATGATTATCTTCCTTCATCTCCTTGCAATCTCATGCTTTGTGACCAAGATTATTACACTTGTAGAATACAATATTTTGATCCATTAATGGGTCAAATGGATTATAATTTATGTTGACAGGTCTAGGAATATCTCCATATTCACTATTTTCACCATTCATGTAGCTTGCGTAGTTATTCCTTTCATTGATTCTACAATTGATTTCCTTGTATCCAAAATTTCCACAAGTATGACAATGTCCAAGAAATAAATTTTGATACCTGGGAGTGAGTGATCTTCTTTGTGGTGTGGTCCATCTGTGTTCACGATCTATTCTTCTGTAGTTTCCTTCAAAATGATTTCTTTAATACCTAATGGGAGAGGATCTTCTTGATGTCTCATTCCTTCTGAATTCTAGTCTTTTGTCTTGTTGTTCAACTTGTTTTGGAGTGTTGGTTTCATCATTTTCATATTCCTTCTCTTGTTTTGTTGTCTTCAAACTGTCACTGTATCCTAGTCCTGTCTTTTCATTTGGAGATCTTTGACTGCTAAGGATCTCATCTAATTTTTCAGTGATTTTTTCGAAGTTCTTCAACTTTTCTATTGTCAATAGTAGCTACCCTTTTGTGTGATCCAATTCTTCTTTCAATATCTCATAATCTTCTAATTGTTCCTTCAAGATATCAATGGTATTTTCAAGCTTGTAATTATCTTCTTCACAACTACTCAATTCACCTTTTAGTATTATGTTTGTGTTTCTAAGCTTCCTATTTTCATTTTCAAAATGATTCAACTTTTCAAGATTATCATCTTCTTGTTCACTCTCTTCATTGTCTTTGTATCCCCAAAAGGAATCAAGGTTGGTTTCTTCATCTAAATCTTCTTCAGAAATGATTTATTCTTCTTTAGAACTCTTGTGATCATCATCCTGGGTTTCTTGGGTTATGAAGAGGACTTCTCCTCCATCTTTATCTTCTTCATCACTCTCATCTGAGGAGATGTCATCATCCTTGGAGTAGAAGCTTTTTTTATTGTTGATACTTCTCTTTTTATAGTAGAAGTTTTCAACAATATGTCATATTCTACCACAGTTAAAGCATTTGAGAGGAGACTTACCTATATATATTCCACTTCTTTTTTGGAACCTTCATCAAGGTCGTTGTCCTTGTCTCTATTCTTCTTTATGACTTTAAAGGATTCTTCATTATTTGGCTGGTCACTTTGATCCAGGTGGATATCAGTGGCCACCCACCTTTTCCAGCTGGCTCAAAACAAATTTCTAGCAATTTTGATAATTTACTATTTTTAGCAGTTTTTCAGGTCCTGAACTTCCAGAGCCATTTTGAGGCCCTAAACGATGTTTTTTGGGCTATGTTGCAGTCGCAAAATTTCATCATGAAATTTTATGCAACTTTTGTAGTCCTCGGCTAGATATTTCTAATGGGCTATCATACGCCTAAAATGGAGATCGTATGCAAAAGTTACGACCCTGGGAAGTTGATGTACTGACTTACCCAAACGGGGCCCACATGACTTTTGGCGCTTCATCTCCTAGGGTTATGTTTTTGGATGTTTAGGGTTTTTGACACTCCTATTGATAGTAAAAAGGCCTTGAGATCCTCATTGTGATCATCTTCTTGCGAATGAGCACAGTCGTCACATCTCTTCTCAGAGATAAGCCACCACCATTCCAGCAAACTTGTTTTCTGCTGCATTTTACATTTTCAGCTTATTTCCTTATTGAATAGAAAACCAGTTTTACTGTATCTCTGTTATTTTGTGTTAAGCATATGGTAATAATCTATAGTCATTTCATTCTGCTCATAAAATATGGATCAGTCATATCAGAGCGGTCTACTCCTTATTGTATTAATGCATGTCCCCAACGAGGTCGGAGTACAAAGATTTGGGTCTCGAGCTTGTTTCTCTTGAGGACAATGTCTCTCGCACAACCAAGTGACCTCTCATGGAAGGAGAAAAGAAAGATGATGGGATAGGATATCCTTTCAAACTGTTGATTGAGGAAGACCTCACACAACAGAGGAACGAGATGATGGATAATTTCGTGCAAATCCTTCGGTGACTACCAACAGGCAATGCATCTTCTTCGAGCAGAGGCACCGCCCCCTTCAAGGTACAAATAAAATTCTATATCCATATATTTGAAGGTCAGATAGATGCAGATGTTGTAGACAAGTGGTTGAATCTACTAGAAGGGTATTTCTCTATCCATAACTTTTCGAATAGAGAAAAGATTACTTTTGCGCTCCTCAAAGTCGTTCCCCATGTCAAAGATTGGTGGGAAACTTTCTGTGAGAAAAAGGAAATAGAGGAACCCTCATTATTTATAGTCATGGACACCTAGGAATCCTTCAAGGATTCTATTAAGGAACAATACTACCCTATCGGAAGTTATGACGACTTGTATACCAAATGGACCACACTGCAGAAAGAAAGAGACCAAGTAGTGCCAAATTTCACAAATATCTTCCATACCTTGCGCACCAAGCTGGGTATCAAAGATTCAGAGAGACATTTGGTGCTCAAGTATTGTGGTGCTCTGCATAGATACATATAGACCAAAAAGGAATTTCTAGACATCTCATCCTTGGGCGCGGCCTATCGATATGCCGTCAAAATCGAGTAGAAGCTCAAACAAAATACGCGACAATTTGGGTCGGGGAACCCCTCACAACAAAATCCAGGAAAGGGTGGCCCCAACCCATAGAAAAAAGGATAGAACAAATATGGATAGTATCAGGAAAACTAGTCCAAGCCACAAGCAAAGAAGGACACCGGAAAGACAAAGAAAGATAGCGGGAAGTGGTGCGACTTCCATAAGAGCCCTTGACATAGCACTGTTGACTGCCGCTCAAAGAAGATGCTGGTGGCCGAAGTGAAAGCCTCTGAATCAGATGCAGGTTCTGATTCTGATTCAAAACCAGAAATGAGAAGACAAATCATTGACGTGGAACCCAGTGCCACCGTTGCTACCACCAAGCTCCAGCATGGTGAACTAGATGAGCCAGAAGAAGGAGAGCGCCTCTTCCATTCACAGATGTGGGTAAAAGGCACCCCACTGCACTTCATCATTGATAGTGGTATCCAGAAGAACCTCATCTCAGCAGAGGTCGTCAAGTTGCTGGCCCTACCGACAACGCTGCACCCACAACCCTACACCATTGGATGGCTCCGCCAAGGAAGCGATCTTTGCATCAGCCAACAGTGTCGATTGTCGTACGGCATCAAGACCTTCAAATATGAGGTATTGTGTGATGTTGCTCCTCTCGAATTTTTTGATTTTCTTTTGGGACAACCTTATTTATGGAAATGTCATGTTGTATATGATTTTAGGCCTCGTAGTGTTATTATTACTTTGAACGGGAAATTGTACAGGATACCCGAGGTTGTCCCACCTAGTGTTATTTACTTGATCTCTATTAAGCAATGCAGGAAGGTCATCTCTCATACGGGGAAGTTTGTCTTCTTCATGATTCTCTCTCAGAATGAGAGAAAAATCACAGCCTCATCCAAGGTCTCTGCGACTGAGCTCTCCACATAGCAGAAGCAAGTAGATAAGGTCGTGGAAGAATACTCGGATATCTTCTCCTCACCTACCAGGGTACCTCTTCATTGCCAGGTCAAGCACCCTATCGATCTGACCCCCGACGCACCGCTTCCCAATGGGCCCATCTATCGCCACTCTCTGTTAGAGAATGAGGATATCAAGCAACAGATATGAGAATTTCTCCACAAGGGGCACATCTGTCCTAGATCATCACCTTGCGGGATCCCAATCATGTTGGTACAGAAGAAAGATGGAACCTGGTGACTTTGCATTGATTATCGGGCTCTGAATAAAATCATAGTCAGAAACTGGTACCTGATTCCCCGAATCGACGACCTCCTTGATCAAATCATGGGGGACAAATACTTCAGTAAGATTGATCTAAAGTCTGGCTACCACTAAGACCCAATAGAACAGACAGATGTATGGAAGACCGCCTTCAAGTCAAATAAAGGCCTTTTTGAATGGTTGGTCATGCCCTTTGGTCTAACAAATGCTCCATCCACTTTCATGAGGATGATGGATGATATCCTGTGACCATTTACCAATACTCTTGTAGTGGTGTATCTTGATGACATTCTCATTTATAGCAAGACTTGGTCCGAACACTTGCATCATATTCAGTAGGTTCTGCACACCTTGCGGCAACACAAGCTATACGCCAACCTGGAAAAATTCTCCTTCGGCATGGACAGGGTCCATTACCTAGGATACATCATTGATCAACATGGCGTACATGTGGATCTAGCCAAGATCCAAGTCATCCGTAACTAGCTGGCCCCAACCACACTCACTGAGCTTTGGAGCTTCTTGGGCCTTGCCAATTTCTACCACAGGTTTGTGTTGGGATTCTCCCATATTGCATGGGCCCTCAGCCAAATAACCAGGGATTGTGGTAAGTTGAAATTTGTGTGGGGCCAGCCCCAAAGCATTCGATGATTTGAAGCAGTTCTTGTGCTTAGCCCTAGTACTTTCACTACCATACCTGCATCAACCCTTTGAGATTAAGACTGATGCTTCAGACTATGTTGTGGGTGTCGTTCTCACGCAGCATGGCCACCCTGTGGCCTATCATAGTGCGACACTATCAAATGTTGTCTGTAAGTACCCTACTTACGGCAAAGAAATGTACTCCATTGTGCAAGCCTACCACCAGTGGAGACATTACATTCTTGGGAGGGAGATAGTCATCCACATTGATCATAAGCCACTGCAGTTCATGTAGACACAAGGAAAATTGTAGAATGACCACCATAAAAAGTGGTCCACATACTTGCAACAATTCCACCTCAACATCAAGTATAAAATAGGAAGAACCAACCACGTCGTTGATTGCCTCAGTAGACCACCAATCGCAACACTCACCATAGTGCTAGACTCCTACGACCATGAGACCTATGGATGGCCCCAACTCTATGAGACAAACCCAAACTTCTCCACCACCTACCAAATGTTGGGTGCAAAGGTAGTTGTCGATAATTTCCATCTTCAGGATGGGTTGTTGTGTCGTCTAGGCCATATATGTGTTCCCTCAAGTGAGTAAGCAAAGATAATATGTGAATCCCACTACAGTCGGGTGGCAGGACACTTCAGCATCAAAAAGACAGTGGCAATTCTATAAAAACATTTCCACTGGCCAAAACTTCGACATGAGGTCAGCAAGTAGATCAGGTCTTGCACTACCTGCGTTATTGCCAAAGCAACCACTAAGAAACATTGCTTGTACACCCCTCTTCCTACTCCTAATAGACCATGGGAATCCACCTCAATGGACTACATGTCGGGCCTCCTATCCACCAAGAGGGGAAATGACTATGTTTTTGTGGTTGTCGATTGCTTTTCTAAGATGGCGATTCTGGTTTCTTGCAAGAAGAGCATCACAGCAGAAGCCACTACCAAGATCTTCTTTGAACGAGTCTGGGTACATTTTGGAATCCCACAAACCATTGTCTCAGATCGGGACAGTCGATTTCTCAGCAAATTCTGGTCAAGCCTCTAGTCACTGTTCGACACCAAGCTCACCAAATCCACGGCCTTCCACCCCTAGATAGATGGCCAAACTGAGGTCGTAAATCGAATGATCGTACATATCCTGCGCATGTATAACTCCAAGAACCCTCGCACATGGGATGAGAGTCTTCCCTATGTCTAGCATAGCTACAACCAAGCCCTGCATAGCTCAACTGGCCACAACCCCTTTCAGGTGGGGTTGGGATTCCAACCTTTGGGTCCCATAGATGTTTCACTTCCCCTTGCAGTCACCTCGACCGAATCCTCTCCTACTCCAACTGAGGCTGACAAAGCCACCCAGTTCATTGAGAGGATCTAGAACATCCACCAACAGGTTCAGGATACCCTACATAAGTCCAATGACAAGTACAAGTAGTGCCATGATCAACATCGGGTTCCACATAAGTTTCAAGTGGGTGACAAAGTTTGGTTGCACTTACAGAAAGAATGCCTTACAGGACCCCATTGAAAGCTTCACCCACTCCGTTATGGGTCGTACACCATCACCAAGGTTGTGGGGGATAATCCTTTTGCACTCAACATTACTCCTTTCCTTGGCCTGCACCCAGTGTTCAACGTGGACCTCCTTCGGCCTTATTTCCCACCATAATTGGACATCTCAGACGTAGCAGAACAGCTGACACAAACAGATCTCAACCCCGAATGCATACAACAGGCATCTAGTGATCAGATTGTGGAAACACAGATCAAGGGTACTGAATAACAAACGATCCATCTTTATCGAGTCGTCAAAGTAGGGAAGCTCCTACACCAAGGAAAGTGGCTCACCCGGGGCCAAATTTAGTAGAAATTTCCTCATCTGATGAGGGAACTCAACACAATGGAGACCATTTCTTCCTAAGGATGGAGGATTGATCCAGGTGGATATCGGTGGCCACCCACCTTTTCCAGCTAGCTCAAAATAGCTTTCTAGCAATTTTGATAATTTACTATTTTTAGTTGTTTTTCGGGTCCTGAACATCCGAAGCCGTTTTGAGGCCCTAAACGATGTTTTTTGGAGTATGTTGTAGTCACAAAATTTCATCAAATTTTTTGCAAATGTTGCAGTCCTCGGCTATATCTTTCCAATGGGATATCATATTACTAAAACAAAGATCATATGCAAAAGTTACGACCCTGGGAAGTTGATGTACTAACTTACCCAAACGGGGCCCACGTGACTTTTGGCACTTCATCTCCTAGGCTTAGATTTTTTGATGTTTAGGGTTTTTGAAACTTCTTTTTATTGTAAAAAGGCCTTGAGAGCCTCATTGTGATCATCTTCTTGCGAATGAGCGCAGTCGTCACATCTCTTCTTAGAGATAAGCCACCACCATTCCAGCAAGCTTGTTTTCCGCTGCATTTTACAGTTTCAACTTATTTTCTTATTGAATAGAAAACCAGTTTTACTGTATCTCTGTTATTATGTGTTAAGCATCTAGTAATAATCTGTAGTCATTTCATTCTGCTCATAAAATCTAGATCACACTTTTTGTACCTGTTCTCATTTCATATGCTATAAGAGACCCATGTAATTCATCCATTGTCATTTTGGTCAAGTCCCTAGTTTCTTCAATGGTGGAGACCTTAGCATCATACTTCAAGAGAAGTGATCTCAACAAATTTTGTACAACCAAGGATTCATTGAGCTCTTCACCTAATACTTTGATAGGATTAACAACTTCATCAAATCTAAGAAAATAGTTTGCAATAGCTTCCTTTTCATCCATCTTCAAATTTTGAAATTCTTCTCTATGTCATTGAATCTTGACCTGCTTAACTTTTGGATCACCTTCATAGATACTCTTGATTTTGTCCCATACCTCTTTAGCAGTGTTGCAACCCATCACTTTCCTAGCAATGGTTGGTGCCAATGCTCCTAGAATAACATGTCTGGATTTTGAATTACAACTCATAAGCTTCTTCTCATTTGGATCGGTTGGAGCATTATTTGGGATTACATAGCCATTTACAACTGAGTACCAAATGTATAATCCCAAATTTGTTATATAAGTTTTCACTCTATCACTCCAGTATGCATAATTTCTTCCATCAAATCTTTGAATCCCATTTGAAATGTGTTCATGGTCATCCATCTCTGCTCAGGGTTTTCCTTCCAATGGTTAAACTATTTTGAAGGCAACCTGCTCTAATACCAATTGTTGATACTGAGAGGGGGGTGAATCGGTATCAAGTACAATTTAAAAAAAATTACAACTTATATTTCAACCATATTATATATTCAATTATATCCAATGAGCAATGATCAATAGTAGAAGAGTTACACCATTGCGCCACATTACACCATGCACAATATATGAGAAATAACCAATAGTTATTGTTCAAGGGAAGTAATGACTTCCAAAGGTAGATACAGCTTCCAAATATAAAGGGAGGGAAAAACCTCCAAAAGGAAGATACAATCCTCCAATATCAATAGAGGGTTGACCTCTCCATCCTTGTCCCTTCCTTCCACCCAAGAATATATGAGAGATAATAAAAATTTACATTAAATCATCACCATCAACTAACCATCACATAGAACATGATAATGCTTCCTGAGACTTCTTCAACTT
>ML824920.1:28176-43774 GCA_009831015.1 Picea engelmannii
TGTTAGGACGAAATCCATTGAGAAAAATGTTTGTTCATATCCTTCTTTCAAATCAACTTTAATCCATTCTCCAGAATTCCAATTCCCCCATGTTTGAGAGAGAAAATGAATATTTAAGAAAATCATGATTGATTCTCTTATCCACAGGATAGAGATCAATCTTTAAAAAATAAAGAGATTATAATCCCCAATCTAAACTGAGTTTACAATAAAAAAAAACTGTAACAACTTGATTAAATTTTGTTACAAATAATCAAACATAATCGAGAACAATTTGAAACAGAGCCTATTACTAATCAAGGGAAAAAACCAACATCTTTGATCCATCAATAGCTAATCAACACGCATATCATCCATGAGTCTGTTTTAGAGACCTGAAAAAAAATAAAAATAAAAATAAAAATAAAATAAAATAAAATAAAAAATAAAATTTAATTAACTTGACCAACTCTCTTATTTTTGAAATCAACTTCATAATTGTTATGCGAATATTTACCCTTTGTATCTTGATCCTTTGATTTTTCTTCTTTGACTAGACTCGTGGGTTGTGACTGGTAATCACTCGAAAATCGGTCCTTTAGATTAGTAACGACAGATTCTAACGATTTATTAGGAACAAATTTCTTCTTTATTAATATTGTTCGAGCCATAGGTAAAGGGTCACTTTGAATGTCGGATGACGAAACAGGGTTATTGTCGAGTTGAATTTCGATCTGGACTTCATGTGGTAAAGGTTGAGGTGGTAATACCCCTTCATCATTATGTGTGATGTGAACCACAAGTTCACTCTTTTGGGTTAAGAATTTATTTCTGATGGGGAAATCCTCCCAACTTTCCCCGATACTAACGAGATGATGCTCGACAAGGATTCGAATAAAACCATGATGAAAAAAGCTAGCTTGAGGGTTACTATTTGGACTCTAGTAAAACCTAGCCATCTTCTATAAGCTTCTGAGAAAATAGAAAACCAAATCTAGATGAAACCCCAAGAAAACCATAATCAGACGTATGTCGAAGTAAAATATCATACCATAGCGGTGTTCGCAAGTTATAAATTGTTTAATAACTAGCAGGAGGTTGCGCCATCTGGGATGGAATAAATTCAAGGGCATACCTTTTACATGGTATTTCATTCACTTAGAAATTAGCAAAGACCGCCAAGGAATGTTTTCAACCTTAGCATTTTTAAACCACCTATCCCCAGAAAGAGGAAGACCAGTGGCTTTGGCAACAAAATCCTCGTCAATCTAAAATTGGACATCTCCAACCTTAACCCTAATGCCATCAAAGTTTTTGGTGAATTCTTTGGAAACGTCTAAATTGAAACCCCTAAATGACTGGACAAAATCTAGCCAACCGACCTGGGAAAGTTTCTCAGTCACATCGTCATGACTTAACAGGGTTTGTAAACCATTCAGTTCAATTCTTATTATAGGGCCATGACGGGGGCAGACCAGAATACAGTGAGGTAAAATTCGTGAGAGCAACCAAAATGAAGACTGGGCAAGGTAAAAGGATAAGTCTCAAAGAAAAAAAAAGAATCATACCTGATACTAAGTGAAATTTGAAATAGCTAAGAGTACCATGTTATCATTCCACACTTGGAATGTTGATTTTCTCCTGCTGAGCAAAGGATAGACGTTCTCGACACAACAAAACCCATGTAACTATTGTTGCTTGCCACGAAACCCTAGTCTGAAATCTAAGACCTCTCTCCTAATGCGGTTATGATTTACAAAATATCGGGAAGTTTGTTCATAAGAAAAGACCATCATAAACAAATATGGTGTAGCATGGGGTTTGGAAATAGGGACAAGAAGTTTTCCCGATCATTTAGAGTTTACAAAAACTTTAGGTTGCAATCATTTTACCATAAGCTTAGTCATGGGTCGACATGTTTAGAACATTCATAACATAGCCTACTTCATCCATGCTTATACATGTTGAAATAATGTAACTGCAAAGTGTATTCTTATTATTATTTGATATATTATTCATTGGATCAATCCCCATTGTGGATTTATCATGTCGGCTATCATAAAAGGACCAAATCCCCTTTTGCAGATTGGTCATAATGTAATTGTAAAAGGCTAAAGAAGAAGTCAGCCCCAGAATATATTAAAGAGGCCCATAATATAAAAAAGGTGGTTATAACCACCCTGATTGAAAAGTCAACCCTGCCAATGAAGAGACACTTCACACATGCTAGATTTGTATAAATAAGGAGGCTAGTGCCTCACTTAGACACACATCTCACTTGCTCATTGAGAGATAAGTTTCAGAATTTCAGTTGGAGAAGAAAGAGAGAGAGTGGCGCATCTTTGGGAGAGGATATTCTGTATTAGCTTGAGTTATCTCTTGGCATTGTATTAGCTATCTATAATAAGGAAGTTTTGTTGGGTTTTCTTCCCCTAGAGGGTTTCCCAGGATAAATGTTGTGTCTCTTGTGATTGTGTATTTCTCAGTGACCTTGTCTTATGTTGTTGTTATCTACTGAAATGAAAAGAACTCTAATAATGGCTTAAACATTAACAATACACAAATCCAGTCACTATCGATCTTAGGTTTTAATCCAACAATCATTCCTTGATCATTTTCATGTTTATTTTACTAAAAGAAACAATAGCCCTTTAAATTATACATGGGAAAACCACCAACAGATTTTCTTCTAGTAATTTAGGATGAAAGAAGGTTAAATTCATTCTTTGTAGTCATGGATTTAAAGGAGATTATCAGTCATCAATTCACACAAAAATACACACAAGAAATCAATAAAAAAAAGAAATAACAAGTGATATAAAATGAAAACTTTGAACTAAAAAAATATCAGTCTGACGATTGCACTTGCCCAGGGGTGATGATAAGCTAATAGAATGTTTTGAATAGTAACACAGAAAGAAATGGTAGTTGGGCTGCCAACAAATGGCGACTCACTAGGTGAAGCAGTTATCTTTGAACTATCAAACTTTCATCTCAGGGAAAAAGAATAGCACTTGGAGACGATTTTGAGCTTCTTTTGAAAAAAAAATTCATTTTCAGATCACACAATATTAGGATTAGCTCATATTTATAAAATATTACCATGATTATAATCATAAAAGAAGAATAAATTCTTTACAAAGGATTATAGCCTAAAAGTGTGGTTTGATCAAAGGGTAATGGTGTTTATAAAAATGACTTCAATATTGTTGACAGAGCCACTGCTTCCAGTAGACGTTTATAGCCTCGACAGGGACGTCATTTAACCCACTCAGGTGTTTTAATCCCATCCAATAGTTGTATATTCATGATATATATAATCCCATAGAAAGTTAACTTATAATCATATACCTGCTATCTCTCAAACCCGACATTGCTTCGCTGCCAGCAGGCCTGTTCAGTACCCCAACGAAGTTGTCTTGGTATCATGGGTGCATTTACCCGCTGCTAGTAGGCTTGTTCAGTACCGCAGTAGGTTTACACACATTTCCCACACTTAAGTGTTTTCAAACCTCTTATGCCATTTAAAATGATATAATTTAGAGATTTTGTAAATGACAAAGAGAGCAGGGTGATACTGGAGATTAATTATAGGAGAGGTATATTGTTGGTCACTATTTATTTACATTCAAGACTGGAAAGTTTTATCATGGTTTAGAGATTTTGTATTTCAGATAAGAAATCATCTAGAGAATGTGGAAGAACTTAAAAGTGATCTTTTAAGAATAGGTAAGGTGTAAAAAGTGTTGGATTACTAAGAGTGGGGTTGAATAAGTAATATAGAAATTCAATCATTTTTAACCACAAAATGCAAGTGTTATATCGATGTAGCATTATCATCGCATAGTTGCAAAGTAAATAAACAATGAACAAATGAGAAATCATACACATACACAGTACACAAATGTTTTTACGTGGAAACCCAAAGCGAGATAAAACCACATAATTCTTTTTCTTATATGTCTTTAATAATTACATGCATTGGAAGCACCAACTTCCTTTGTTTTCTAGCTGCAACTGGAAGGAGGCTCCAACCCCCTAGTTTCCCGAGCTACAACCTGAAGGAAGCTCCAACTCCCCAATTCTCTGGCTACAAACAGAAGGAGGCTACAACCCCCTATGTTCTCTGGCTACAACCGAAAGGTGGCTAACACCACCTGTCCTTGACCTGTCCAACCACCCTGACCTAGAAGTAGAATGATGGAACCGTTGTCACACTATCACTGTGAGATATACCACTGTACAATTGTACCAACCTGTACCACTGACCTACAACCAACCTATACTACTACCCTGCATTCAACATGTACCTAAACTGAACATGTATCAAACAAAATACAACAGATACGCGACCTGTAGTTCTGCAACATGCGTATGTACGCGCTCTATCTATACAACATCATGTTTATGTACACGACCTATCTATTATACATTCTACAAATTCCTTCTGAAACTAGGGATACGCAACCTGTAGTTCTGCAACATGCGTATGTACATGCCCTATCTATATAATAGCCTGCGTATGTACGTGTCTTGTCTATTATTTGGCCTGTTTATACCTTATGAATACTAGGGTTTTATTTCTTCTGAAAAATTATGATCCTCTGCGACTTCTTTCACATAGATATGCAACCTTTCACTATATCCAGACTGTAACTGTACCATGTGCATGCATCCTCATACATAACCTTTACACAAGGCATATATATCTCTCTTTAGTCATGTTCCATATAAATGTGTGTAATCATGAAAAAGTATAATAACCCTCACATGATCTATACATCAAAACCTTTATGATATTGAGCCTCTCAATACATCAACCACTTCACAAATACAAGCTCTCAACTATGTACTACAAAAACCCTTAGCCATATGCCAAGAAATACAATATGTGCCTCAACTCTAGCAAGAAGTATCAATGATAAATATTGATTATACCAGCACTATATTTATGTAGATCTGACGTATACAGAAGATCCCATACAACCACTAATCTTTCTAGTGAGAATTCTCAAGTCTCCATAACCATTTCTCATGTATACATCAAAATCCAACTACTCATAGAAATAAGACATACCTTTTGAACCAGTGGATAGATCTGATGTATCTGATCATTGTAGACCTTCCTGGAAGCTTGATCTCAGAATCTATAACCTCGACATCTTCATCTTCTCAAGTTTCTATGGCTTTACCCTCATGTATGCGCCCTAATACACTTCCAGCCCGTGTATGTACACACCCTAATACACTGTTAGCCCACGTACACCTCATAATTAGGGTTTTTTAGTATTCGTTGTAATTCCAAAACTTTCGTCATCAACCCTTCATGGTACCTCAGACTTTTGCAACTCCAGATGTATCAATGAGTACTTGCAATAAGCCTTACACAATAATAGATATTCAATATGTTCAAGTGTGATTAAATGAGAGAGCCTCACCTCTTATTTATACTTTCATGTAGCATCCTCAAGGAGTTACCTTTTAACCATCTTAACCCACTTTCTTTATTTTAGGGTTAAACCACTTATAACCACTTGTCCACTTAACTTAACCACTTTCCATAATTAGTAAGTTCTCCATTAAATGTATTATTTAAATAATTGTTTTTGTATCCTCTTTGACTTATAGTACACTCATCACTTCACTTTATTATTTAAATAATTTCTTCTTTGCAAACACTTTGACTACTTTGACCTTTTGGGGCTTCTAGATGACTCATGAGGGTTCTCCAACTTCACATGGCCATAACTCTGTAACCGTGAGGAGTTATGTGATGTTCCACATACCACCAAAAATGGCATGACATGTACTATCCATCTAGAATAGTCTTACCTATAAATATATCAAAACTCATACCATTATCCATAAAACAAATTTGGGTCCATTACCCAAATCTTTGTGCTACCGGAATTCGCTATCGTACTTTCTTCAAGGGTTGACATCAATGAAAACCAACCCAATTAATCAACAATATCCCCCTTTGGCATTGATGGCAACACTCTGATGCAATACTAAATTCATATCACTCATTCTCCCCCTGTGACCATCGCTCTCCCTGGGACCATGCCTCTATGTTATGCATATGATAAATCTCTCCCCTTTTGTCATCAATGGAAAATGTATCTTTCCATCCAGGGATGCTCCCCCTAACTGAATTGTCCTTGGGGATACTCCCCCTGACTGAACTCTTCCTGCAATTGATCTCCCAACTTGAACTTTCCTCTTTATGGTGCTTCCTCGTGTAAATATAAGACATATAAGATAAGCATTCAAAAGCATTCATTTTGGAGTATAAATTACTCTGAGTCTTCGACGAAGATACTCAAAGGCTTCCCGTGGAAGCGATTTTGTAAAGATGTCTGCCACTTGTTCTTTTGTGCCCACATATTCAACTTTGATGTTCTTCTCTACAACTTGTTCTCGCAGAAAATGATACTTGATTGGAGTGTGCTTCGTCTTGGAGTGCATCACCAGGTTCTTTGAGATACTGATGGCACTTGTATTATCACAATAGATTGGAATGAGCTCATCATACTCAACCTGTATATCTGTCAAAGTTAGTTTCATCCATAGAACCTGTGTACAACATGTTGCTACTGAAATAGACTCTGTTTCGGTTGTTGATAAGGATATTGATGATTGTTTCTTTCTTAGACATGATACTAAACACTCACCCAAGTAGAAGGTTGCTCCACTGGTGCTCCGTCGGCCATCAAAGCAACCTGCCCAATCTCCATCTATGTAGGCAATAAGTGACAAATTCTTTCCTTTTGGATACCATAATCCAAACTCTTCTATTCCTTTGAGATATATGAAAATCCTCTTCACTGCTAAGACATGTGATTCCTTTGGTGTTGCTTGAAATCATGCCACCTGTACAACTACATGCATTACATCTGGTCTAGATGTTGTCACATATAACCAATCATTCACCTGTATTGCCTATGGTCTGTAGACTTTGAATCATCATCTTTTCTTAATTTGAAACTATTTTGCATAGGAGTGGTAACTGGTTTGCAATCTTCCATTCTGAACCTATTTATCATTTCTTTGATATACTTAGTTTGAGAAATAAAAATTACTCGGTTGCTTTGACGTATCTGAAGAACTAGAAAGAAGGGTATTTCTCCGAGTAATGACATTTCAAATTCACTCTACATATCCTTTGCAAATTTCCGGCTTAACCTGTCATCAGTACTTCCAAAAATAATATCATCAACATAAACTTCAATTAATAAAATACCATCTTGAGTTACCTTGATGTAGAGGTTGTTGTCTGCACTTCATTTTCTGAACCCTACATGTTGTAGATATTTATCCAGTCTAGAGTACCATGCTTTATGAGCATGTTTTAGACTATAGAAGGCCTTCTTCAATTTGCACACATAATCTGTGTTCTCTGACAAATGAAATCCTTCTGGTTGTTCGATGTAGACTTCTTCTTCAAGTTCCCCATTCAGAAAAGATGATTTCACGTCCATCTGATACACTTTAATATTCTTGGAGCATGCATAAGCTAAAAGCAATCGGATTGCTTCCATTCTGGCAACTGGGGAAAATGTCTTTTCAAACTCAATTCCTTCAACCTGTGTGTATCCTTTACATACCAATCTAGATTTTTTCCTTGTAACCTGTCCATATTTATTCAATTTATTTTTGAATACCCACTTTGT
Source organism: Picea engelmannii (assembly GCA_009831015.1). Lineage (NCBI taxonomy): Eukaryota > Viridiplantae > Streptophyta > Pinopsida > Pinales > Pinaceae > Picea > Picea engelmannii. The sequence continues at coordinate 35,829 of ML824920.1, forward strand.
GCCAATCACATTCTTATTCTTTGGTCTTGGAACCAATTCTCAAGTGTCATTCTTCTCTATTTGATCCAATTCTTCATCCATGGTCTTATTCCAAAATTCATCCTTGCTAGCCTCTTCAAAAATATTTGGTTCAATGGTAGATGAGAGTGCTAGGTGCATTTTTTCTAGCGAACGGATTCTTCTTCTAGTCTCAACTACTGCATCTTTATTTCTGATAATATGATCTGAAGGATGATTCTTTTGTACTCATTTTCTAGGTGTCTTTGGAGGCACTTTTTGAACTTGCTCTTCTACTTCTATCTAATCTTCTTCATCTTCTCCTTCTACTTATTCTTCATCTTCTGCTTCTTCTTCATAAAGTTGTTCCATTGATTCATTTTCTTCTTCCTTTAATTCTCGTCCACCTGTTTCATCAATTGTTACATTGATGCTTTACACAACTTTGTTCAACCTCATATTGTAACACTTGTATGCTTACCTTGTACTTGAGTAACCAACAAGTAATCTTTTATCCACACGAAATTCAAACTTTCCCATTCTTCCATCTTCTCTTTTGATGTAGCATTTGCTTCCAAATACTCTGAAGTGCTTCACATTTGTTGGTATTCCTTTCCATAGCTCGTAGGTACTTTTGTCAGCGTTTTTTCTGATCATTACTCTGTTTTGAATGTGAACTATTGTATGCATTGCATGTGTCCAAAAAATATCTGTCAATTTGGAATCCATTAGCATTGTTCGAGCCATTTCCTGTATTGTCCTGTTCTTTCTTTCAACAACTCCATTCTGTTGAGGTGTCCTAGCAACGGAGAATTTCCTTTTTATACAATGCCTTTTAAACCCATTGTTGTAGTTGGTCCAACTAGATTAGTATGCACAATTTACAGTGGTCCTATCGTTGAATATTCCTTTGATTTGAACCTGGTCTTTGTTTGCTTTCCTTGTTAACAATGCTTGCATAAAGTGTTGGTTGGTTTCGTTATCTAGGGCATTTCTCTAACTGCTTCATTTTTGTTGACCTTGACGAGGTTATCAAATTGTATGTGACCCATTCTTCTATTCCATAGCCAACCTTCATATTCCTTTCCTATACAACACTTTTCATTCCAATTTCACTTAATACATATATGTTGCTTGAAGTTCTTGCAGTTGTTGCAATCAATTTTCCCGAACCTTATTTTCTTATCTTGCACTTTTGTGAATCGAAAGTAATTTTATGAACTTGGTCACACATTTTACTCACACTTAGAAGATTATGTTTCATATCTTCTACTAGAAGAACATTTTTTTCCTTGTTATTCTTGTTTCCAATTCTGACTGTGCCTTTTCCAATTATTTTATCTAAATCATCATTTCTGAAGGAGACGGATCCATCTCTTTCCTTTCTTAATGTAAGAAACCTTTCTTTATCACCTATCATGTGTTTTGAACATCCATTGTCAACATACCAACCATGTTTCTTCTTCATAGCTTGTAGAGAGAATGTACATTCTTCATTTCTATACCGATTTTTCTTTCTTATCCATGTTCTCTTATGAGTTTCATGTCTATGACTGTTGTTGTTCTATTGTGGTTCTCTAGGAGGGACTGTCATTCTGCAATCTTTGGCCATGTGTACAAAGTTGTTATACTTGTAGCATTCCACTTTAGTGCTCAATGATTCAAACATGTTGTAACTTATTCCCTGTGTTTCACTAGGCCTTCTTGGATAAACCTTTTGTGTATGACTTTCAAAGTTCATTATGTTCCTTATGTTAGCTCTGCAATTCTTAGCTTTATGTCCAAAATTATTGCATGCATAACATAAACCAAAAAAGATAGTTTGATACCTGGGAGTTGAACATCTTCTGAAATGAGTTAATCTTATGAATCGTTCTTCTTTCTGAGGCCTATATGTTTTTATCTGTCGTTGATTTTGAAATCTGAATCTTCTCAGTGGAGGAGTGTCCATGTAATCTTCCTTGTAGGTCTTCCTATCCCCTTTGATTGTTTCTGCATAGATTTTTGGATATGTTTCTTGTTCTGTTGTTTTGGAGTTTGATTCATTTTCTGTCTGATTGTATCCAAGTCCGTACTTGTTATGATGAGGCTTTTGACTGTTGATAATGTCATCCAAAACTTTTGAGTTGTTCTGCATATTTTTCTTTTGAATATCCTTTCTTAATGTGACAATCTCTGCTTCCAAATTTTCAATGATCCTATATCTTTATTCTAGTTTTTCTTTGAGTGCTTATTCAATTCTTTTATCTTCTTCTATTTGAACCTTCAAATTTGTGATCATTTGTTCTAGTTCTTGAGTGTGTTCTTTCTTGTCTAGTTTCGCTTGTAGCTTCTTGTTTTTCTTATTTTCTCTTCTTATAAATTCTATGGAAGTCAACAATTATTCTCGGTAGTCAACTTCTTCCTATTTATATTCTTCTTCGATGTCTTCTTTATCAGATTCTTCTACTGCCATGAATAGAACTCTTTATGTCTCACTGTCACTGACTTCATCTTCATCTGATGAGGAGATGTCTTCTTTGGTGCAGAAGCTTTTCTTGAAATCTTTCTTTATGTTTTTTTTGCCTTTATATGTTTGTTTTCTATTTGAGTAATTTTCATCATTCCTCTTATTTTTCTTATGAGGACATTTGTTAGCAAAATTACCAATACCATCACAATTAAAAGAAATCAATGGAAGCTTACCTTTATATATGTCGTTGGTTCCCTTGTTCAATCTTCTTACAAAGTTGGCCACTTCTTCATCATCTTCCAAGATGTCACTGATGCTTCTATCTTATTTTTCCTTTTCCTTTCCCTTTTTCTTTAACCTTTTGGATCCTTTGAAGGCTACTTCTTTTATATTTGGATTTTCTTGTTCAGTTCTCATTTCATATGCTGTGAAGATTCCATGTAGTTCATCCATGCTTATTGAGTCTAGATCTGCTCTTTCTTCTAGTGTTGATATCTTAGGATCAAATCTCATACGAAGAGATCTTAGTACCTTTTGAACAATTACAAATTCTTTAATTTCTTCTCCCAATCCTATGATTGCATTTACTGTTTCATCGACTCGTAAGAAGTAAGCTACAATATTATCATATTCCTTCATCTTTAGTTGTTCAAATTGACCTCTGTAAGTTTGAAGTTTTGTTTCTTTAACTTTTGAATATCCTTCATAAATATTTTGAAGCTTGTCCCAAATCTCTTTAGCATATTGACAATGTATAAATTTGGTGTATATCGATTCACAAAGACCATTCAAAAGTGTGTTTGTGTCTTTGGAATTATTTTGACCAAGTTTATTTCTCTTTCATTAGTCGACGGAACTGTTGGTTCCTTATATCCATCTACAATTGATTGCCAAATTTCAAATCCCTATGCCTGTATATCTGTTTTCATCCTTCTGCTCCAAAATGCATGCTTATGTCCATCAAACTGTGGTATTCCATTTTCATACATGTTGTTTCTCTTCATGATCTACCTTTCAGTGGTTAAACTGATTTTTGAAGGAACCTACTCTGATACCAATTGTTGGATTACTGAGGGGGGGTGAATCAGTAATAGAGAAATTCAATCCTTTTTAACCACAAAATGCAAGTGTTATATCAATGTAGCATCATCATCCAATAGTTGCAGAGTAAATAAACAATGAACAAATGAACAATCATACACATACATAGTACGCCAGTGTTTTTAAATGGAAACCCAAAGCGGGAGAAAACCATGGATTTATTTTTTCTTATATATCTTTAAGAATAACATTCATTGGAAGCACCAACTTCCTTTGTTTTCCAGCTACAACTGGAAGGAGGCTCCAACCCCCTAGTTTCTCAGGCTACAACCTGAAGGAAGCTTCAACCCCCTAGTTTCTCAGGCTACAACCTGAAGGAAGCTCCAACTCCCCAATTATCTTGCTACAACCAGAAGGAGGATACAAACCCCTATGTTCTACGACTACAACTAGAAGGTGGCTACAACCACCTGTCCTTCCCCCGTCCAACCTCCCTGGCGTAGAAGTAGAATGATGGAACCAATGTCACACTATCACTGTGAGATATACCACTGTGCAATTGTACCAACCTGTATCACTGACCTGCAACCAACCTGTACTAATTCCCTGCAGTCAAACTGTACCTGAACTAAACATGTATCAAACAAAATACAATAGATACGCGACCTGTAGTTCTGCAACATGCATATGTACGCTCCATATCTGTACAACATCATGCGTATATATGTGACCTATCTGTTATGCAGCCTACGTATGCCTTTTGAAACTAGGGATATGCGACCTGTAGTTCTGCAACATGCATATGTACACGCCCTATCTATACAACAACCTACTTATGTACACGTCTTGTTTGTTATGTAGCCTATGTATACCTTCTGAAAATTAGGTTTTTCTTTCTTCTAAAAAATTTTGATCCTCTGCGACTTATTTCACATAGATCTTCAACCTGTCACTGTATCCAAACTATAACTGTACCCTATGCATGCATCCTCATACATAACCTTTACCCACGGCATATATATCTCTCTCTAGTCATGTGCCATATAAATGTGTGTAATCATGAACAAGTATAATAACCCTCACATGATCTAGACATCAAACCCTTTCTGATATTCAATGTCTCAATACATCAACCACTTCACAAATACAAGCTCTCAACTGTGTACCACAAAAACCCTTATCCATATGCCAAGAAATACAATATGTGCCTCAACTCTAGAAAGAAGTATCAATGATATATATTGATTATACCAACATTGTATTTTTGTAGATCTGACTTATACAAAAGATCACATACAACCACTAATATTTCTAGGGAGAATCCTCAAGAATCCATAACCATTTCTCATGCATACATCAAAATCCAATTACTCATAGAAATAAGACATACCTTTTGAACCAGTGGATAGATCTGATGTATCTGATCACTATAGACCTTCCTGGGAGCTTGATCTCGGAATCTAGAACCTCGGAATCTTCATATTCTGAAGTTTCTATGGCTTTACCCTCATGTACATGCCCTAATACACTTCCAGCCCGCATATGTATGCACCCTAATACACTGTTAGCCTACATACACCTCAGAAATTAGGGTTTTTTAGTATTCATTGTAATTTTGAAAGTTTTGTCGTCAACCCTTCATGCTACCTCAAACTTTCGCAACTTCGTATGTATCAATGACTACTTGCAATAAGCCTTACGCAACAATAGATATTCAATATGTTCAAGTGTGATTAAATGAGAGAGCCTTGCCTTTTATTTATACTTTCATGTAGCATCCTCAAGGGGTTACCTTTAAACCATCTTAACCCACTTTCCTTATTTTAGGGTTAACCCACTTATAACCACTTGTCCACTTAACTTAACCACTTTCCATAATTAGTAAGTTCTCCGTTAACTTTATTATTTAAATAATTTTCTTTGCATCCTCTTTGACTTATAGTTCACTCATCACTTCACTTTATTATTTAAGTAATTTCTTCTTTGCAAACACTTTGACTACTTTGACCTTTTGGGGCTTCTAGATGACTCATAAGGGTTCTCCAACTTCACATGGTCATAACTCTCTGGACGTGAGGAGTTATGTGACGTTCCACAAACCACCAGAAATGGCATGACATGTAATATCCATCTAGAATAGTCTTTCCTGCAAATATATCAAAACTCATACCATTATCCATCAAACAAACTTGTGTCCATTACCCAAACCTTTATGCTACCAGAATTTGCTACCGAACTTTCTTCAAGGGTTGACATCAATGACAACCAACCCAATTAATCAACAAAAAGTCTAAAGATAATCATAATTCTCGAAGATCTCAACATGTTTCCGGTGTAATACTCTGAAAAACACCATTTGAGGTTAGGATTCTATAGTAATCAGTTTCCTTATAAATCAATTACATGAGTTGAACCTTAATAACAAGAACTATTTGAATTGTTTCAAATTGCTTTCAAATTATAAGTCTCGAAATGAATGTTCCCTTTGACATTTGTTCTTGGATCAGAAATGTAATAATTCAAATAGACAAGAAAAATAGAAAAACTTTAAACACAATAATCAAAAGAAAACAAAATTGTACAATACATGAAATATTTACAGAGTGTTTGATCTTATTTGATTAAGAAAAACATTTTTTGAGGGACTTCCCATTCACTGGAAGAGTATCTGGTTTCCCTTCTAAATTTTGCAGACGAAAGGAGTTAGGACCCAATTTTTCTGCAATAACGAATGGTCCCAACCACAGATTTTGAAATTTGGTGTGTTCCCCTTTATCCTCATGTGCCTTATTGTAAATGTTTTGAACCTGCCCAAAATAGATCTAGCTAAACAATAATACACACATTGGCAGAGAAAATTGGAGAAAGAAGAAGAAGGAGAGAAAGAATGAAAGAATTCTCATTAACTATTTCCACACTCAAAGAGTGAATAATTTACAATATATATAGGATATATCAGTAACTAATGAGCCATAGTGGTGTTCTAGAGTGATCTGGACACACACCAGCAATTATGAGAGTGAACTGCCACCTAGTCTAGTCTCTCAGGTAGTTACGGGAGTGAACTGCCACCTAGCTGAGTTAACTAGTCAACCAGTCTTTAGTTAAATGACTGAAAAAAGTGTAGTGAGGAGTAGATCAAGGAATCAATGGTAATGCGCTAGTCCGATGATGATCCCAAGGCAAGTGCGCATTAGCATGGTGATGATCCCAATGTTTCATGGTCACAAAATGAATGCAGCATCTAAACTCAACTCAACTAGTCAAACTGAAGTGTCAACTGAAAGAGAATATTCTCCAGGTGGAATATTCTCTCCTAAAATATAGGATACTGGATAATGACTAATTATGACTAATAAAAAAGGAAAAACCTTAGGAAAAAGAAATCCTAGGTGTGTGTGAAGTAACTCCAACACCCCCCCTGAACATCACTATGGTGTAAATAAAGAATGGGTCTCGACAACGAGGTCATGTTAGGTACCCAAATACAAAAGATACACTGAAATAAACGAGGAAAGAGGGAAAACCCCCCCCTCAAATTACAATGCACAAAAAAAATAAAAATGAGAAGGAACAAAAAGTAGTTGCGAAGCAACCGTGTCCTTCACTCCAAGAAGACCTCACAATTGTGCAAGTTTGAGTTCATTGAAGATTTTATTGAAGATGTAGATGTCTGCACAGATCTGATGAAGTATTTTCACCATTGAGATTTCCAAACATATCCACTTTATCTTATTGTAATGAATAATATCCAAATAAAGTTTGGATGAAATTTTGAAAACCGTGCGACTGTTTCTGAAAAACGCTGAAATTTTGTTGATTTTAAAATGATCATAACTCCACTTCACGGACTCTGTTTTAGACGATTTTTTGTTTGAAATTGGATATTTTCCCGAGAGGAATTCAAATATCCATTTTTTACTACAAATTGTTCTCAAAAAATATCAGAATAGAGTATGATGTGCGCGGCTCCCTTTTTGTCTCCTTAGATGCATGCATGGTGAAGGCAAAAGTGTCTGCATGTGTCTCCTGAGATGCATGCATGGTGCATGCAAAAGTGTCTGCATGTGTCTCCTGAGATACATGCCATATATATTCTACATGAAATTTAGAAAATAAATCTGAAATGGAGTAGACATCATCTTCGATTAATGGAATACAAATTTGCGCAAATACTTTTGTAGAAGACTCTTCAGAATAAGAGGCTTGATCTTCTGACAATTTCTCTTCTGGCTCTATCTTTCTAATACCTTGCATGCAATATTCACAATATTATTTATTCCCAAATAGAACCTCCAATCTGGTCCATAATTCATTTGGAGTGAAATCTTGTGTGACATCACATACTTTCTGGAGAATTTCTAGAGAAATAGACAAACAGATAAATCCTATGGCCATATCTTGTCTATTGAGAAAGTCATTTTTCTCATCAATAGAATCAGGCTCTACTTCCATT
>ML824920.1:48392-62843 GCA_009831015.1 Picea engelmannii
GCCTGGTAAGTGTGAAGTAGAATTTGAATATCACATTATGTTAATGAATTTCTGTTTAATCATGTTTGACAAAGGAGGACTATTAGTAATGACCTTTAAACGAAATTGGGGTAAACAATGACTGACTCCTGTCTAAATCTATATATGTGCTATTCCTCCAAATGACCATCCAAGGATAAAATTCTTGAATATAGAGTTGGGACAGACTCTGCATAACTGTTCTGAATTTGTCGATCCCTTGAAATCCCCTTTTTTGTTATAGACTTCAAGTATTGTAAATGAAAGGCGTTTCCTTCAAACCATTTTCTTGTTCAAGTGACCTTAGGTTCAAGGCCGTGGGATTAACTCAATATCAGATAAGATTTAAGAGTGTAGTCCTTTGGGGCTTGTCAAATTCCCATACGACTGGGACCCTGGAACCCTGGGATACACTCAAAAGGAGATAATCCTTCTGACCTTTGAGACTTCGAAGGTCCAGAGCTCTGGGATATTAGAACTTCATAACCTTCAAATATTTCCAAAGGCAACCTACCGAATCGGTAACCTAATGGTTTGACTGACAACTGGTGGTTTCTTATCCGCTATCGTGGGATCGGCCTTATGGGCCAAACACCAAAGAGCCAAAGGTCGGAGTACATGGCGAGAGTTCTATAAATTCGGAACTACGGGACCCCGTGACTTCAAGATATTTAAGGATGTAGGAGAATGCGTTAAACGTCGAAGCGTTGAAGTGCCGAAGTCCCTTAGCCGAGCTATCAAGCTCCGATTGGATGGGCCCACATATGCCATGGTGATGTGGTGTTTCTAGGTAGGTCCACATGGTGTCATGGGATTAGATGAGAGTTAGGTGTGGGACCCCCCTCCTCAGCATGTCTAAACTATGTGTTAGGAACAAACAAACCTCATCCATTAGATCCAAGGGTGGACAGAGCCCCACCGTAGATATCAGATTGGAAGGAGTCCTTCGAACTTTGGATCTCTGGGAAGTTTTAGATTTGTACAAAAGAATGTGGAAGGGCCGAAGCCCCGAAATTCATGATGACCGAGAGATATTCCATGTAACTAGTGGCCATGTTATCGCCAAGTGGTGACGACTCATGCCACGATGGTGCCATGTCATATGACACGAAAGAGGTGAAGCCACATGGCGAAGGGGATGGTCATTGGCCAAAAACACCCTGAAAAATTCGGAAGGCCATAACTTTGAAACCATAGCTCGATTTTGGACAAGGTTATAGTCATTGGAAATCTCTTGGTGAGCACAAGGAGATGGTGACCTTCTTCGAATAATTCATAGATTCATAGGAAAACGACAAATTTATACCCCATCCCTTAAAAGACCACTTAGGGGGTCGGGTGTGTGACAAGAGGGATGATACATCAAGTTGTGGAATGAACCACTGGGTAGGTACGAGGGTGTTAGAAGTACTCATATATAATCTTGATGGTGAATCAAAGAAGTTGAAACTTCGATTAACAATGGGGGAATGTGAGATAGATTAATCCCAGAGTTGGTTAGGATCATATATAATCTTGATGGTGAATCAAAGAAGTTGAAACTTCGATTAACAATGGGGGAATGTGAGATAGATTAATCCCAGAGTTGGTTAGGACCAAATTTTGTTTAGGGGGAGTGTGAAGTCTAATGCATTGGAAGCTAGTGATAGTGATAGTTATAGTTATCGTTATTATCAGATGTAATTAAGGGCAAGTGTTAAGGAAAATGAATACTTACATCCTTAGTTAGTTAATTAGTGTGTTTACCGTTACAAAAGTTGGTAAACCTCCGTAACATGTTTGTAACTATATGTTGATATTAATATAAATAACACATCAATGTGTGGGTCGTGTGTTGCATCAATACTGTCTCTACCTATATTTTGACAGGATTTACCATTTTCGATCTAATCGGATTTTTCCTGCCGCCTCTAGAATTTAGAATGCCCTTGACCTATTATAAATAGTGAGTAGGGGATATTGTTCTAATCATATATTCTTAGAGTGCAAATGCTTCTCTTCAACCTAAGTGAGCAGTGGATATTGTTCTGATCAACTATTCTTAGTGTGCAAATGCTTCTCTTCATGGGATATCTCATTGCCAAATTGGATTTGGGTAGATCCGGCTAGCCCAGTCTTCCTTACAGATAGATAGGTAGGCGTGGCTATACGGTGGGGTAAACAAAATATTTTTGTAAATATAAACAGGTTATTTCATGCTCAGATTTTCTATTTAGATTTATGATTACAACTTAAATCTACCAAAGAGTCCTCAAACACTGCCTAGGTTGCGGGCATGCCCATGTTCGTGGTCATTCCGTGTGATTTTTCCTACTTCAATGGTCTAATATCTATTTCATATTTTATCAAAATCCAACAACATCGTCATCAGTCAGTCAATTTGATAATTCAGAACAAACATTATCATATTATCTCAAAACAATTACTTCTACTTGAATACATCAAATGTAGTGGCATACCTTCATATTTAACAACCTTCCAAAACTCTTTGTTTGATATATGTAAAAGCATAGAAAAAAATATGCAAATTGGTATTGGGGCCTCGTAATATTTCTTCTTAATGAAGCCCCCAATAGTTACACATTCATAGTGATATTGTGCTTGAGGGATTGAATAAATAGATATAATGTTGTCACAACCACAGTACCACAATACTGAGAGCCACACTATTGAGAGGCATATAACTTCTGTTGGATTTATAGGATTTTAGTTGAAGTGCCAACATGAAGAAATTGGAAGTGGTAGCATATATTGTTCAGTCAAACACCAGGATTCTAGTTGAAGTGCCAAACATGAAGAAATTGAAGTGGTAACATATACTATTTAGTCAAACACTACGCCTAGTACCAATTTACCAGTTATAAATAGCTAAAACTTTAGTACACGACATCCAATTATAAATAGCTATAAACTTCACTCCAATTCTACATGCTATCCTTCGTAGTAAAAATCACTTTGCTCATAGTATAGCTTAAATCACGATTCGAGCATCCAACTAGTAGAGGGGTAGTAAAAATCACTTTGCTCACAATATAACTTAAATCACAATCCGAGCATCCAACAATTAGGGTTTACATAAAATCTGGTTAATTATTACTAAGACATTAGGATTATTTTGATTTAACCAACATAGAGTTACTAAAACCCTAATCAACATTTATCTTCCCATATTAGGGTCATTTTTCATTCTCATTGGTTTGTTGGCCCCATTGAATCATTTCACCTATATTGGACATGACAAGGTAGATAATTTGCATGCATTGTAAGTATAAATTCTTTATTCCAATGAGGTGGGGGTTTCAACAACATCCATCCGATGCATCCCACTATAGTTCTAGTACCAATGATGTTATATGTGTGGCAAAGGTGGCTAAAGCAGGCGATGTAAGATTTTCAACAACATTAAAGCACACATAAACAAGACCCACATCCTTTCCCGAGAAAGCCAACAACTTGCTAATGTCCCTTGATAGAGAGATAAAAATATGAACTCTTATTTTAGAATGCAAAGTGCTAGTGATTAGTTAATCATAAATATAAATTCTTTATGCCAATAAAATAGGGGTTTTCATTTATTTTGACTTTTATATATAAGTTTGTAAAATTATGAATAATCACTTATAAAAATTTAAATGGTGGTTTTTTTTAATGATCACTAATATCAATTCATTAGATAGTCTTTAAAAAGTGAAGAAAAACAAATTAACAAACCAACCCAAATTCTACAATGATTTTTATTGATTTCACTTAAGAATACCCACATCAACATGCATAAAAACGTTTCTCTTTAGTTTGTAATCAGTACATATATATCTTCAACGTCGTGTTTCCTTTAAAAAGTGCATGTGTGAGTACCATGTTTTTGTTCGATTCTTTATCTCAAAAGTTATGCTTCTTTTGAAAGGTGCATATTTGAGAGCCATATTTTAAGTCGATTCTTTATCATAAATGTGTTCTCATGTTAGTATGGTATTTTCAAATAAATGGATATGTGGATATATATTAGAGTACATTATTTTAACCTTATACATTATGTAAGGGAGGAAAAATAACAAGGGTTGCATGGCAACGTAGTCCTTGGTGAATTAGTTGGTAGTTAGGAAACACATGTTGAACAATAAAACTTAATATAACTAAATACACAAATAACAAATATTTTTTGTCAAAAGATAATAATTGAGGATTGTTTTTTATTCAAAATGTATAATGAACCGAATAGAACTATAATATTCAGAAATATAATATAAATATAATAATATATTAGATAATAAATATATTATAAATATAATATAAATATAATAATGCATAATAATAAATACATATTGCAACTTTTTATTTTATATAAATATAAATATACTTAGTTGTGGTGATTGGTGAAATTCAATGATTATGTAATTAATTCTACATATTGAAAGATTAGAAGGGAGCAATAACACTTCAATTCTATCAACCAATTAGAACTGAGAAACACAAATATTTTTATTATATCCAAAAATATATATTTGTTTTCCTATGTTAAATATTACATTGCATACACAAATCTATGGTAAAAGGAAAATTAATATCACATAAAAAAACAAACTCATTGCTATAGTCCCATGGGAGGGACTAATAAGTGAAATTAGCAGCAAAGTTGTTTATACCTACCTCTTAAGAATGTTTTAATGTAATAGTTTTGTAATAATAGAATAAAATTTTATTGTTTGTTGTCACCATCATAATATATTACATGCAAATGCAGTCAAAACCATGAGCATGAAGCTTCATTTTAAGTCTTTTCAATTAATTACTGTGGGTGTAATAATTTATATTCTTAAATCAATTTTATTTATTTGATAAATAGTTTCAAATCTCATAAAAATTGTAAAATCAACTATAAACATCAATCCCAATTTGAAAAATATTTTAAAATTTTCAAAAATATCTTTTAATACAAATATATAAAGACATTAATAATAACAATAATAAAACTCAAAACATATTAACTTAAAAACCATAATAACATAGTTTAACATTTATTTACTTTTAAAATAAGAATATTTTTTATTTATTATTTATTTTAGTAATTAATTTTTAAAATAAAAAGTTATTATTAATTTTAATTATTTGATCCAAGTCTACATACTACCCATTACACGATATAACCATCATTACACGATATAACCATCAATGATAGTATTTGTTTAAAAACCCCAAAGCAATTTCCATTAAAGATTCATGTGAGTTTTAACCCCAAAGCAATTTCATTAAAGATTAATGTGAGTTTTATTTCCAAAACATATTCCAAAGAAATTCGAGCTTTGCACGGTTTTTAGTGACACCTGTTAATCGATGCAGTTACAAAATAAACATTAAAATCGTAAAAGTTACTACCCAATGAAGTTTCAACAAGATTCCAGTGTATCTCGAGAATGTGGAGGGATTCAGAGGATTCACTCCTTGATTTGATAGATGCAGGAACGCAGATGGAAATGCCAAGTAGCTTATTTTTTTTTTTAATTAAATGTATATAAAATATATGTTAGATTTGATTGTTAATAACTACTAGCACAACTACAAGTTAGTAGTGGTTGGTGAATAAATAAGTTAGTAGTAGTAGTTCTGGGCATTAAATAAGTGCCTTATGCATTAAATAATCGACGCCGTAAGAGCTTAACTTCAGGGAGGAAAATCCTTCCCAGTAAATAATAGTTGGAGTAAAAATCGTGGCTGGTAAACTTGGGTTTTTTAGAAAATGAAATGTTAATCACTCAGAGGTGGCAATCAGCTAGCCATCATAGTAAATTTTAAATATGATTAAATAAAAGTAAAAAAATAAACATGTAAACATATGTCTTTATAATAGTGAGAAAGTTAGTGGTTGAAATCACAACCATTGATTTATTGGGACGACTAAGAATATTCCAACAATATTTAATCTTGTCCATACAAAATTGATTAAGTACTAAAAACATATTAAATGTGCCCATTGTCAATAGGTATACGCCTTTCGACTTAATGATGTAGACAAAGAATACTTATATAACAAATTAGAATTCTTTGTATAGATATATGAATTTTAATATTATTTATTTAGTGTTAAAAAAAAGTTTAAAAGTAGATGGTACTTATAACAAAGTTTATTGATTATGTAATTAATATCAAATGTAGAAGGCAACAATAAGACTTGAAATATATTAGCTAATCATAAATGAAAAAAACAAATATTTTTATTTTATCAAAAAATATATATTTGTTTTGATTAGTTAAACATTACACTTATATATAAATTTAAAATAAAAAGCAAATTAATGTCAAATTAATAGCAAACTCATTGCTATAGTCTTTCACCTTTAACAGGGACTAATAAGACATGGAAAATGATTTGTAAAAGAAGATTTTGAAAGATGCATATTTGAGAATCATATTTTAAGTCGATTCTTTATCATAAATGTGTTCATGTGTTCTCATATTAGTATGGTATTTTCAAATAGATGGATATGTGGATATATATTATAGTGTATTATTTTAATTTTATATATCATATTATTTTAACCTTATATATCATGTAAGGGAGGAAAAAATAATTATGCATGGGAAATGATTTGCAAATGATAATTTAAGAAGAAAAAATAAATAATGAAAGCTATAAGTAATCTCATTTATAATAGAAAAAATATTTAATTAATTATAAATTTAATGGCTTTTATAATAGAAAAAATATTTAATTAATTATAAATTTAATATTAATTAAGAGTGAATTTTAAAAGTGATAATAATAAAAGTAGAAAAATTATTTAAATAATTAACATTTAATGATAAAATATTAAATTTTGAAATTTGTTATTATAATAATAATTTTTTTTTTTTGGTTAATTAAGCCACACCAACCCTTAGCATGGTTGGATTTTTTGTCCCCGCAGGTTTCGAATTGGTGACTTTAACAACACGGAGTGGCTTAACAACACACTCCGTCACCAACTATCCTACACCTCAGGAACTTTTTTAAATTTATTATTATAATATAAAAATTATTTTATTTAAAAAACTTATTATTTTATATTTATTGATAAAATTGATTTACAATAACATGTAAGTGAAAATATACCATGATTGTTTAAGTTCCTTTCTTGTTTAGTCACCTTTAACATGCTATTCAAATATTCATAAAGAAAGGGGATCGTCATAATTACATAAAAACCATTGCAAATATGAAAGAGGAGAAGTGCATAAAACATTTATTCGTGCTCAAACCTTGCCGCAGATTGTGAAATGCACAAAACATTTATCATAGCTCATACTTTATTGTGTTGCAACTTTGCAATAAATTTATTTATCTATGGTTAAAAGGTAATAGATATTGTGCTTTTAGTTGGATATCCTTTATCTTAATGCCTTAAGGGAATGACATCATGCATCATTCATAATTGAACCTCATTGACCATTACCACTTGTTTTCAAAGTGTCATGAGTCGTGTCATTTGACTTTGGAATTGTGAGTGTCATCTTCTTCCCCCTATTTCTTCTTATTATTAGTCCCTACAGACCACTTGTTTTCAAAATGTCACGAGTCGTGTCATTTGACTTTGGAACTGTGCGTGTCATCCTCCTCCCCCTATTTCTTCTTATTATTAGTCCCTGCCCTTCGGGTTGTAGGGACTATTAGTAATACATTTATTCGTGCTCAAACCTTGCCGCATATTGTGAAATGCATAAAACATATATCATGGCTCATACTTTATTGTGTTGCAACTTTGCAATAAATTTATTTATCTATGGTTAAAAGGTAATAGATATTGTGCTTTTAGTTAGATATCCTTTATCTTAATGCCGGAATGACATCTCTCGAAAGCATGCATCATTCATAATTGAACCTCATTGACCATTTCCATTTTTTTTTTCAAGAAAAAATTCCTCGAGTTTATATATATTATAAATTCATTTACAATGAAAGCTGCATCGAGCTTGAAGCTAAAAAAACAGCACACTGGCTGAGAGTACGTAAATACGATCAAAAAGCAACCAATCGGTGTATGGACCAAGTCCAGCCAAGCGGAGGAATGGTAGGAAGGAACAACAATGGAACAAGCTTTCACAAAACTGTCAACATTTAATAGCTATGTGACAGCCTACATCATTCGAAAATATTAATGGAGGAGATGGAGCTCTCTATCCCGTTATCACAATGGTAGACCGAGAGTCTCCCTACCTCTTCGTTTAGGGCCATTTTTGAGAGAGCATCCGCCTCCCTATTGTGTGTTCTGGATATGTGTAGGAAGTTGATGTCGGTGAAGTGTTTGGAAAGGTCCAGCATTTTTTCCTTCTAGCCTTCGATATAGACAGAATGTAGCTTGCATTTTTGGGTTATCCAGATAATGACTCTCGAGTCCCCAAGAACTTGAATGTGATTGATAGACCAAAAAGAGGCTAATGTGAGGGAGTCCCATAATCCCAAGAGTTCATCTTTTGTATTAGTACCCACCCCGCAGTTTAAAAACCACTTTGTGATCTTTTTCGAATGGTTTTTGAAGATGCCTCCAACCCCTTGACCATTACCACTCGTTTTCAAAATGTCATGAGTCGTGTCATTTGACTTTGACTTTGGAACTGTGCGTGTGTCATCCTCCTTCCCCTATTTCTTCTCCTCCCCCTATTTCTTCTTATTATTAGTCCATGCCCTTTAGGTTGTAGGGACTATTAGTAATCGGTTCACGTCGTTTTTTTAAGTTTTGCACAAAAACCAACACAAGCTAATCAGTTTAACCAAAATTTTGATAAATTCGTGCAATATTTTTTTGACATGTTTCATTTTTAATCCTAACTTTCTATTTTGAAGTCTTATTTGGCCTCATAAACTCATGATAAGTTACACATATTTCTGAGAATTTTGAGAGACTTTTGAGTTGTAGGGATTTATGTTAGACCTGTTTAAAGTCTTATTTAGCCTCATATCGAGGTCAAACTTACGATGAGTATCGAGGTCAAACTTACGATAAGTTACACATATATTTTTGAGAATTTTGAGATATCGAGGTCAAACTTACGATAAGTTACACATATTTTTGAGAGACTTTTGGGTTGTAGGGATTAATGCATACACATCAAGTTGCTAAACATTTAATGTTTAATATTTCTCTCAAAGTCATTCTTATGCTAGGTATTACAAAAGGATTAAGGACAAAGTCATTCTTATGCTAGGTATTACAAAAGGATTAAGGAAACGTGGAAGACCGAAGCTCCATAATGTTCCCCAGAAGACAAGTGCAGTGCTATGTGTCTTCTATGCTATCCCTTTGTAGGTGCCCTTGTATGTTCTCCCAGAGGTCTTCTTTGTAGCAACCCAGAAATTTTCTTTACATATCGCCTTGAGCAACACACATAAACATTCGCCCTGGTTTCCTTACAACACACAGAAACATTCGCTCTGGTTTCCTTATTAGTAGCATCCTTGAAGCTGTGATCAGCTGTGAGATCCCCGCCTGGATGTGGTGCTGGCTTTTCCTCTGCTTCCCCAGCTCTCTCTCCCGGCTTTCCCTCTGCCCTAGCCTTCGCTCTGGCTGCTCCCTGGCCCGACCCTTGCTATGGCTGGCCTTGTTTTGTTCACCGGACTGGCTAAGGGGGGTAGAAGTTGCGTCAACCCAAGAATTTTCGACGTGATGGGAGTTCATGGTTTCTGTCTTTCCCACCCTTGCTACTGGCTTTGTATGCCTGGTGTCTGGATTGGCTGTAGGTAGATGGCTTGGGGGTGGCTAGTTACTTGCTGGTTCTGGCTAATGGGCTAGTTGTTGGTTGTGGTGATGTTGTTTGGCTGGCAGGCAGTGCTATCGTTGTATTTTACGTATTCCACCAGTTCAGGAAAGACCCTATTCGTATCGTGCATTTCAAGAAAGACCGGCCTATTCATGCTGTAAGGAGAATGATCTCTGAGAATTAACGTTATTTCTCGCAATGCAATGTGTTATAATATAACACATTGGGAGAAGAAAACCAAAATCTTCTGCAAATGAATCCAGTTAATACAAGAAGCTTATGCAACTGCAGAAGCAAGTACCTGTCATCTTCCACAATGGTATGCCTATATGTGAGTCTATAATCATTCTCGAGTCTATAAGAGGAGGCATGGCCGAGCTCTAATGCTCTCATTCCCTCCAAACCATCGTAGGACCAAGCCCTTACAAGATTTTGGGCAGACTTTTTAAACCCATCGTAAAAGTCTCTATTACAGCTCTCTTTCCAGGTTAATTGTTGAACACCTTCAATGCTACTTTTCCTTGCCTAATCATTTCGCTCATTTGGTTCATCCAGCAGCCAAGCTATGTCTGGTATTTTGATTTATTTGGTTTTATTTTGAATGGAAATGTTGATTACACGTCATGCCATATATCATGTTGCATAATGGTTTTTAATCTGATTACGATGCAATACAGAAAGTATTATCACCAATAGCATTGTTCCTGAGAACTGAGGAGTGACTGTATGTTCGCCGCTCTTTCCTATTTTGTTTTCTTATCCACGTTCAATGCTTGAACTTTGCCTGTAAGCTTCACTATGTGTTCTTTGAATGGATGGCTTCTGCGCAGCCTGTTGTGTTTGATTTGTTGAAACGTAATTTATTTCCCATCACATTCAATTATGTTTTTTCTTTTTCTTTGAAAACAAAGGCAGAATGTAATTACGCCAAAAGGCATACATCTATTGATAATGGGCACATTTAATAGGTTTTTAGTTCTTAATACATTTTTTTTTGGACTAGATTAAATATGTCTAGAATATTCTTAGTGGTCACAATAAATGAATGACTCTGATTTCATCTATTAACTTCCGAGCTGTTATAAAGACATCCCAGATGTTTATTTTTTTACATTTACCTAATCGTGTTTAAAAATTACTGTGTTCACTAACTTATTGCGACATCTAACTGATTAAAAAAATTAAAATATTCACACAGATATTAAGACATTTCATGTTTCTGTTTGTGCTGGCTGACTTTTAGTAGCCACGTTTCTATGCTGGCATCACCAGTGATTGTCAATAGTTTCGGCGTTGCGTTTTTAAAAGCAGTAAGCCACCTTTCGGGCGACTTAGCAGCTCTGCTAGTAATATATCCTGGTTCAATATTATCTTTTAATAACCGGTCGCTAATAACGTTTGATAATTTTAACCTATGAGATTTTTTCAATCTATCTATTTTCATTGTTCAGGAAAACCTTTGAGATTTTTTAAATATTTCTTAATGCTAGAACCTTTGAGATTAGAATTTTTTACTATTTCATAATGCCTAAAAGTTTGGAGGTTACTCCTAAATTATACCTTCAAAAGCGTGTAAAAAATTATATTCAAATTTGATTTTTTTTATAACATATAAAAATATATTTTTTACTCCGGTATGTACTAATGGTTTCATTTCTTTTCTCTAGTTTTTAGGTTTATTTAACATTTTCTAGACTTTACTCTGTTCTACTAATAATTTTCCCCATATAAAAATAAGTATATTTTTTACTCTTGTATGTACTAAGAGTCTCATTCCTTTTCTCTATTTTTGGGGGGCTTATTTCACATTCCGAGGTTTTATCTTTGTTTTTTTTTAACATTGCGAGACTTTATCTTGAAGCCCTAGTCTATGAATAATTTTAGCCAATTTAACATTGCGAGACTTTATCTTTATTTCACATTCCGAGGTTTTATCTTTGTTTTTTTTTAACATTGCGAGACTTTATCTTGAAGCCCTAGTCTATGAATAATTTTAGCCAATTTCTTCAAAGGGTTAAAAACTTATATAACCAAACAATCAGAAGCTAATCAATCTCTGCGTGGAATAATGGTATCCATATTATGCGCAGAAGGCAGGGACTTGTTGCTACACAACTTATCTTGTTAGAAGATAGATATGGGCCTACTATCAAGGTATTCTATAACTTCTCTGCATCGTGAATTTTTCAAGGCTCCTCCCCAAGTTACAATCTTCCATTCCATGCAACGCATCTGCTGAAATATCCCACTATAAATAACAAGTATGCAACTAGATTCTTAAATATTTGGCCATTGATGTTAAGTTCATCAACATAAAAATCCCTCCTCACAAAAGTTCTCCGAACTATATTGAAGGCAAAGGTAGAAATGATCTTTCTCAAGTTCATGGACATTGTGTCACTTTCACTGTCCTTCAAAATGGAATGTATTATCTTACATACCTCCTCTCACATATGTTTGATGCACTGAATTCTTTTTGCATTTAGAAATTCTAATGCATATTTTTCTTAGTTGCCTTCAATAATATCAACATTGAGAAAATCTCAAGAATGAAATATCAAGAACTAGTTTTCTTTACATCTCTATTATATAATTTTTTCTAAATCATTTAAAGTTTTATAGGGGATACTCTTTGTTTTGTTCATTTTTCTCTAGACATATCATTGTGTCTTTCCATGATACAAAGATGGATATGATACAATGCTAGAAAATTTTATTTTTTTCTGATTTAAAACTCTATCTTTTCAATCTGTTTAAATTTGGATAGAATTATTAATTGAGTGAGAAATAGATGAGTACCACCTCTTAAAAAACATATAGGGTGTCTCTAAATGTTTGAGAGAATACTCCATGAGGTTGTCTCTTCTCCTTGATAGGAAAATAGATCAACACAATCATGAGGTCTCTTTGGTATTTTTTAAGTCTTGTATAAGACTTCTTAGAGACCTCAACCCTACATCAATTTCAATCTTTATGTTTGTTAGTTCTGAGTTGGGGTTTAGTGTGTCTTCATGTGGTGATGTTGGGTTCTAGTTTTTTCTAGGATCCATGTCAATTATGTATGCTACAATTTAATAAAGGGAAACTTAATTATTTATTTATTTTTTATAATTTAAACAAATTATGAAATAAAAAAGAAAACCAATTGATGACCATGTCACTAGAGTCTACTAGTGATTTTTCAAGCTCTCCTCAATTTTCACTCGTAAATTTTCTCAATAAATCTTAAAACACATGGTAGGGTCTGTTGGTGAAATGGATCGACCATAAGATTTAAAAAAAATATCCAACAAGAAAACACACACATTCCTAGAGCACGCATGCATTCTTAGAAACATACATTGATTCTCAAGAACATGCACCCATTCCCTGGAACACACAATGATGCATCCTTATGAACATGCACATGTTCTCAAGAATGCACACTTATTCTCATGAAATGATCGGTTGAGGACTGCCGAAGATGGATTCTCATGAACGTGTATGCATTTATTAGAAAGCATGTTCCTAGGCATCCCATTGCCACCTTTTTTACCATCATCTTTGTATGAGAAGAAATACATACAATGGTTGAAGAAAGTACCAACACAACATATCAATCAACATCCCTCTATCATTTACAAAATCAATTCAACAAGTCACAAAGCTATACAAACAATCCCTTGAATTTCTATACAAGTTTCTCAAATCCTGCCTACACACAACATGCAAGTCAACACAATTTAATCTGCGTGATTTGCATGGTTTGCGTGACTGTCTTAACAAAAACCTATGGAGATGCGAAAACAACTCATTAATGCATTTGGGTGGGCCTCAACCACTTCCAGAGTGAGATGTACCTTGACAAGACAGTCAAATTGGTCCGAACTCTATCCTTGGGGCTATGTAAAGGATGGGTGGTATTCCAAAAGAGCCCCCATTCACACTACAAGCAAGTTATGTAATAGCTTGTATTGGTCTTATAAACACATGCTTGGGGGATGCAAGAAAACAAGGAATTCATTAGTATTGTTATGCTTCTCTTTTTCGTTTGGAGAATCCATCTATTCTCTTAAGAGCTACTTGAGCATTCATAGCAAGTGTTATACTCTTCACCTCTTGAGGAGTTTAACAAAGAAGTTTTTCACCATTGTTACTCCATTGCTAGGAGAGTAGAGCTCTATTGTGGGGGACTCAAGAGCCCTCTCAATGAGGAAGAGCGGATTCATAAATCTCCATACTTCTCCTAGGTGTTACTAATTCGAAGACTAGTCCTATTGGTAGTTATTCCTCGTGTCATTTTCATGTTTTCATTTGAGTTCTATGCATGCTTAATTTAGTTTTTATTTTATTTTTCTATTTTCTCTTTGGTTGATTCACTAATCAACTAACCAACTTCTATGCTGTCTTGTTGGCTTAACTAGATAGTTAAGTGCATTGTTTTTGCTCACCCAGGTGGAAAAAAAAGCACAACACCCATGTAATAGTGCCAAAGGATTTTCTGAAATAATCAAAGTAAGAAAAAATATTTGATTTTTTGTTATGACAATTTTCAACAATAATATTAAAAGTAAAAGTATTGTTAGATAATTTTCTCGATGAATATTGTGTAGGAAAACTCCTACACACTCTTTATCTAAAGAATTATCTAACATTATGATTAACTGTGGAAACCTACATACTCAAGTAAGAATATTGTTAATTTTCGAGTGTTTTCCCCTAAAC
>ML824920.1:139283-163121 GCA_009831015.1 Picea engelmannii
ATTGAATTTTGAATATATTTTTTTAAATGTGTTCTTTTGTTCATTTAAAAAAAAAATTATTTGCGAAGATTTTGTTCTTTCTATTTATTTATTTTTTAATGTAAATTAAAAAAAAAAAAGTTTGAAATAAATTTTCAAGTGACCATTTGGTGTCCAATTTTGGGTTGTTTATTTGCGTAGAGATTTGTTGTCAATGCCACCATTTCAATTAGGTCGTAAAAAACTATGATTTTAATGTTTAGAAAAAAATATTTTGTTTTAGGCATCATCGCTTTTTTATTTAGGTGTCGTTTTTAAGGTTTTTCTGAGCAACTATATGAGTTTTGGAGGTCATGCTTAAAACAAGTTGTAATTTTAACTCCCTTAGAAAAAATGGTGCTACCGGTGGCACCACTTTTTGATTTGGGGGTTGATTTCATGTTTTTTATGCAAAAATATGGGTTTTAAGGGCTAGAGTTTTTGTTTTGAGGTCATAGTTCTCATTAAGTCGATAACTTTGTTGAAAGAGTGTTATTGCAGCAACATGAAAATGGGAACGTAGATCTTGGAAATGAGGCTAAGTATATAGTCAAGGCCTAGGGGACGGTGCTATTCCAGTTGGAGTCACAGGGGTATTTTGATGCGTAGGAGGTACTTTATGTACCAAGCCTAAAGAAGAGCCCATTATTCATCTGTACTTTATGTACCAAGCCTAAAGAAGAGCCCATTATTCATCTCAGTTATGGAGGACAAAGGTTGTGAGGTTAACATCTAGAGGGGGTGGGTGTTCATTCTCCCAAAGGGAAACAGTCCAGAAACTACTATGAGGATTGGGGTTAGATATGGGAACCTTTATAGACTTCAGAGCCAACCTGTGCAGACATTGTTCCACACCGAAGAGATCTTGTGTGATCTGTGGCATAAGAGGATGGGTCATCTCCATCACATAGCTCTACCATTACTGAGGTAGATGGTCATTAGGCTTCTTGAATTCAGTCTAGAATAACAGGGGGTGTAAAAAGGTTGTGCACTTCGAAAGAATATTAAGGAATTCATTCCTAGTAGTGAGACTTGATCCAAGGGCATCTTGGATCTGATCCATTCAAACATTGGAGGGACTTTTTCAGTAGCTTCAGTGAAGGGGGCATCCTACTATGTGACCTTCATTGGTGACTTCTCCAGGAAGAACTGGATCTAGTTCATGAAGACCAAGGAAAAGGTCTTTAGTCACTTATTCCTTTCAAAGCTCAGGTGGAGAACATGATAGGAAGTAATATCAAGGTATTGAGGATAGATAACAAGGGTGAGTTCACCTCTACATAGTTCACTAATTTCTTCAAGGAGGCAGGAATCAAGAGGCAGAAGAAAGTGGCATACAACCCACAACAAAATGGGGTTGCAGAGAGGAAGAATTGGTCTATCATTAGTGTGGTGAAGGCCATGATGCACAACCGGAGTTTTCCCATTTTTCTGTGGGAAAAGGCTTGCAATACAATTTTCTATTTGTAGAATAGGATCCCACATAGGATAATGGAGGGTAAAATATCGGAGGAAGCAGTCATAGGTAGAAGACCTGAGATAAGACATCTTTGGATTTTTGGTTTCCAATCTACATCCACATTCCTGTGGAGAAGAGGACAAAGTTGAATCCCTCATGGGAGAGGGGAATTTTGGTGGGGTACAATGAGGATTCAAAGGCTTATAAAGTGTTCTTTCTAGATCAATGCAAGACACTGGTGAGTTGAGATGTCAATTTCAAGGAGAAATTGGCATCTAGGAAATATCAGGACCAACAAAAAGTTGTAGAGGGTCCTCAGAAGGAGGAATAAAAGGAGGATTTGAGGCCAGAGACTTCCAGTGTAGGGATCCTGACTCTAGAGGATCATAAGTAGTATGACCGTTCTACTTCAGTCAGGAGGCCCAGGTGGTTTGAGAAGATCTTGTGGGATGCTTGGGATCATGTTGAGCCTCTCAGGTCCACATTTAGGGAGAGAATACCTCCACAAAAATTCCCACAATATATGGATTTGATGACCATATTCATAGACTCAGAGCCCTCCATCTTTGAGGAAGAAACTATCTAGCAGGTGTGGAGAGATGCCATGGTGGAGGAGAAAAACTCCATCATGAAGAATGATGTCTGGGAGATTGTGAAAAAACTAATGGGGAAGTCAATTATGACTTCCAAGTGGATTTACAAGGTAAAACGTGTAACATATGGTAGTGTGGAGAAGTACAAGGCCATATTTATGGCTTGTGGGTTTTCTCAGGGAAAGGGAGTAGACTACAAGGATAATTTTTCTCCTGTAGTCAGATAATCCTATATTTGAGAAGTTATCTATATAGCTTTATAGATGGGATGGAGCATTCATTAAATGCATGCGGAGAATGCATCATTGAGGAAGAGATCTACATTGAGTAGCCACATGGGTTTGAGGTCCATGACAGGGAGACACATGTATGTAGGCTTAAGAAGGCCTTATATGGACTCAAATAGGAACCAAGGGCCTGGTACTCTAGGATCAACAATTATATGCAGGGTATGGGCTTCAACAAGAGTGAGGTTGATCCCAACGTATCCTTCTTGTTGGTTGGATATGAGATCCTCATCTTGGTTTTGTATGTGGATGATCTCATTCTGACAGGTGCATAGAGTCTTTTTATCGCACAATTTGTAAATTGGGAAAATCCCAACCCACCCACCAAAATGGCGACAATTGTGAAAACACCTACCCACTGTCACCTTAGGAAGGTATTCCCGTCACTTCATAGATGACATAATAACCTCAAGGGGGGATCCTGGTGACCCTAGGGGGGAAGGAGATGGAAAGTGTGATGTATGAATGGATGCACCTATAGGTTAGGTTTCTATGTGTGGAGAAAGGCTTGAATAAGGTCTTAGTGGTAGCCAAAGGTTGCCAAGAAGTAGTAGACCTTACACATGTTGATTGTACCTACCCGAGACACAAGGAAAGCGAAGATACAAGCACAAATATATGATGGACCATAAATTTAGAATTGTTGTCCCAAATTGAAGCTGTTAGAAGTAGTATATATCAACAATGAAAATTATAAATTAATGATGCAAACAAGTTGTTAAAAGTTTAGTTGAAAGAGCAAGAGATAAACTAGAAACAACTAGATCAACTCAAGTAAGATAGCATTAGACTTTAGCAATGGAACAAGGTTTTTACAAAACTAGTATTGTAGAGACATTATTCAGCCTCATTGGCTATATCAAACAAGTTATTACAACAAGAAAATCATCCACCCAAGCATCCCCAAAATCTACCAAAATATGCACTAGGCTTAGTAGGTTATGTGGGAAAATTTTAGGAAAATTTGGGTAGTTGAATTAAGAGTTATTTGAGAAGTTTGATTAGGGTTTCTACAGCCATAATGGCTGTAGATAAGATGTTATAATGGAATTAAGAAACACTTATCCAATTGAGACGCCCTAGGGACAATAGCAAGCCTATAACATCAAAGAAAGAAAGCAATTTTAACAAGTTGATTCCTTCGTATTTTCATTTATCCCAATGCAACAATTGTATTTATCCAATGCAAATTGAAAATGATTAGTGCCTTACTATTGGGATGTGAAGTCAAATAAAATGATGAATATGACAAGTCCTTGGGGGCGTGAATCCTTTTACTCCCCAAGGCAAGCTACATCCACTAGGAAATACTAAGAGGGTGCAATCCCTTTTAATTCTTTTAGGAAAACCTTATGCAACAATATGAACTTGGATGTAGGAGCTTGATCCACAAAGAACCTAGGGGTGTAAGCCATTTTTTTCCCTAGGCTTTGTAAAACAAACAAAGGTGAGCTTGGAGGGTGTATACCCTTGTAGTTCTCCAAGCAACCTTGCAATTAATGACGTTTCACAAGAAAATAAATGAATGTTGGGGAGGGTCTATACCCTTATACTCCTCCAACAATAACCAACAATGAGCAAGAAAGAACTAGTGTATGCATATTTTTCCTTACCAATTCCAAGCAAAGAGATGTCAAAACCCCAGTTCATCATGCAAATCATTATCCAAGAGAAAAGAATAAGCCTTCAAGAGGTGTGCATCACTTATTCTCATCCATTCACCAAAATATAACACCAGAAGACAATTGCATAAGAGAGAAACACCATAATTCCCAAGAATAGAGAAAATTCCAACCAAGTCCTTCTCATAATGGGAGAGTTTTGTTATCAAATGAGATTCACATCTCTGTTTATACAAAATGTTTAAAACATAGTTTTTCCACTTACTTAGGGTAAAACATAAGATAATGGGTCAACAACCCTTATCTTACCCCTTAAACCAAATAATAATATTTAATTTTTACTTTTGCACATTAGAAACCCTAAAACAAGATGATGTCACCCCTTTAGGGGACATTTTGACACTTTTCCAAGTCGTTGGAGAAGAAAGTGGAGGTCCTTGGGCTCCTATAGCCTCCTCTTCATGTGCCAAGGTCAATCCATGTCCCCTCTGGTCAAATCATGCCAAGTGTCCTTGCATAATAACTCCATCACCATCAACCCTATCCCTAGGTTATGTCAATCCTCAAAAAGTGATGTTTTTCCCCTCCTACGAAATTTGTTTGGCATGTGAGGGCTAGGTAATGTATTCCAAGGTGTCTTCTAGGTCTCTAAAGGAAATTCATCATGATCCGACATGTGGTCCCTTGGCAACAAACCTGTGGGATTCAATCCCCATGGAAGCCCAAGCTAGGACTGTTCCTCCAAAATTGTCCACCAAACAAGGTCTTGCAAAACAAATAGGCACTCCCTCCAAGGATCTCAAGTCAAAATATCATATAAAGTGAAAACAACATCCAATAAACAAGGCACCTAAACATGTGCATCAAAAATACCTCATCAAATTAAACCAATGATCCAAGACCCTATACAATTGACCAAGTTTAGGTATGGGAGGGGTGTCATAAAATTCCTATTGGGTAGACCAAAACTCTCAAGTAGGGGATTCTCCCAAGGATTCCCATTCAAGGTCATGTAGTGGATGATGAGATGGATAGGGGCTTAGAATTCGTTAGAACACATATAATTTTGAGCTTTTTATTTTGCCACTTAGAAATAAACAAATTTACCCAAAAAGAAAAAAACTTAAAAAGTTTCCTTTTAAATTTAAAATAAATCCAATGGTTGTTATTTATAAATAAGGCACATGCAATATCTATCGTCAATGAGCTACTCTGATTTGATCGAACGGTCCTAATAATCTCCAAAGTGTAGAAGCTACCCAAGTTTTAAAAGGAAATACTTAACGATCGTTTTGGAGCTTCACGCTTCGGGTATTCCAAGAATTCTAAACAACAAAAACTATGAAACTCCGAAGTCCTGAAGAAAGTTCTTTGTGATCATTTTTAAAGGACTTACAAACACGTCATAGGACATGTTTCTTTTAAAATATTCTCTCACGTTGACATGTGGCACTTATTTTTGACATTTACGACGGGTGATTCACACATTTTCAAGTGACACATGGCACCTCTATTTTATTAACACGTCATCATGAATGATGTCATCTCTGCCATGTCACTATGGAAGATTGCCCTGCAGGAGTTTTAACAAAGATTGAGTTCACAAACCCTCAAAGTATCAAAGCGTCGAAGTAAAGTAATTAAAAAAAGTGAAAACTATTTCAAAGAGTTAATGAAGCAGTTAACGACTTTAATTAGTCATGATTAAGTGTTAATTAATCACTTTGCATTGTCGGGCTTCGAAACATTTCCCTTTTTCTATATTTAGAACTTCTGAAATACTTAAATTTAATACAACATTTTAAAACATGATTAATTATGACATAAAATTGATTACATAGATATTAACTTCTCCACGAATTCGGGCTTCGGGAGATTTCCATCCTGTCACATCCAAAATTTCCCAAAGCTGAACCGACGAAGTATTAATGACATTTATGATTGATTAAGGTTAATGATTTCAAATAAAGATTGTGAATCACCAGGTAATAAATTCCATTAAAGTTTTTAATAAATTCTTCGTCAGTAGATTCATACGAAGATCGATAGACTTTTTGAATAAAGCACTTCAAATTTCGAAATCATTTTACCATTTGCAATTAGCATTTTTTATTTAGTGTATAGCTTACATACTTCTCTCGTTACTGGTAGGCTAATTCCATTTCCTTGAGGATTATGGCACCACGAAAAGCTACAAAGAAGCTTGATGCATCAGGAGATGATTCCAATCTGAATGCAGATGTTCTATTAGACACAACTCCGTGAGTTACGAATGTCATTAAGTCTTGGAAGAAGGTTTTCGATATCTTAGAGCATGAGATTATGAATTGTCCATATGAATCTACTGAGGAAGACGACGAGTCCTTCTCAGCCAATATTAAATTTGTAGTGCAATTGGAACTGCATAAGATCATTGCACAACCCATAATTATATCCTACAATGATATGATAAGTTGGGCTTTGGAATGCGTTGATATCCAAACCATAAGCATCATCAACCACCAATAGACTATCGTCGGCTCTTTCTGACCAGAGAATCTACAAGTAATATACAAGCATTCCCCTACCCCTAAATATACTTACAATGCAACATTTCTTCTAGATTTTGAGAGAAGAGAATGACTCAATATGGTAGAAATGGTCATGATATAATCAAGACCTAGTGGGGACACCCAGAGAAATTTAGAGCCGACGCTCATGGTATGTATTCCACAACGTCCTTATATGCTCATATGTTATATATAGTCATGATGCTCTGTCGTCTGTTTGGGAAGAAGAACCCTACACATTTCTCAGTTGAGTGGGTAGACATCATGATTGAAGTAGCCAAGGGTTATACCTTCAATTGGGCTAAAATTCTATCTGATAATTTGGCTAAAGAAATTGTTGAGTATTAATTGCCAAAATCAAAAGGGAAACCTGCTCCTTTTTACATGTCAACATATATTATGGATGCCATTTGTTTCATGACCCCTTTCCCCCTAATGAACTGGAGTTAGACCCCGGCCAGTTTCGAGCCAATACATTTTTACCACTCCAAATTATGGGAGAAAAATGCCAAAGATTTCTTTTACGAAATCTGTCACAACATTGTGGTACCTATTCACATGGCTATCTATGGCCACCCGCCACCCAAGATTTCAAAAAAGATTATGGGTAATTTAGGTAAACTTGTAGACTGGTTCATTGAGGATAATTTCTCCTACATTAGAGCATTTGGTTGTTTTTTTCCTCATGCCCTCCCACGGTTTTTACCTGACAGGTTGGTATGGAGAGAAGTGGCATACCAAACAGTAGTAGGAGGTATTAGCAAGGAACTGAAAGCAACTTAGAAAAAGGTTTGGCCAATTTTTCCCATTCAAGTTGGTATGTTCACATTATTATACTTTGGTCATTCTAAAGTCAAGGTCGCATGATCCAGGTGGATATCGGTGGCCACCCACCTTATCCAACTGGCCCAAAACATGTTTATGACAATTTTGGTAATTTACTATTTTTAGCAGTTTTTAACTTCCGGGGCCATTTTAAGGCCCTAAATGATGTTTTTTGAGAAAATAGGGAGCAACATGGATCATAGATCAATGTTTCTCACCCAAAAGTTGTATTTCTCGGATATATCTTTCCAACGAGCTATCAAACGCCTAAAACAGAGATCGTATGCAAAAGTTACGACCCCGGGAAGTTGATGCACCAACTTACCCAAACGGGGCCCACATGACTTTTGGTGCTTCATCTCCCAGGGTTAGGTTTTTGGATGTCTAGGGTTTTGGGCATTCCTTCTTATTGTAAAAATGCCTTCAGAGCCTCATTGTAATCATCTTCTCATGGATGCGAGTAGCCGTCACATCTCTTCTCAGAGATAAGCTACCACCATTCTAGCGAGTCTTTCACTCTGTACTTTTACAGTCTCTGTACATTTATTTCATTAATAGAAATCGTGTATTACTGTATATCTGTGACTCTTTTTATATTTCCGCTATATCTTTGTCATATTGTTGTCTCCCTTGCAATATCTCTGAATATTTCTATGTTATATCTCCGCTCTCATTTCGTGCCGAAAATAATCCGGATCATCGCAGCCCTAGAAGATGTCAAATTAGTTGACATCGAATTCAAAAAGCATGATCCACATAAGATAGTGGAAAATCATTTGGCTCAATTTAACATGAAGCGATACATCCATGATAATTCTCCTTATGACGATATGTTCAGGGGAGTTAGATATTATGAGGAAGTTCAAAGCATATTCCAGACTCTGCCTCCTGACCAACAAGCTGGTTTCCTCATCTTTCAAAATCATAGAAGAAACAATTTTCCCAAGATATTGCAAGGAGAGTCAAAACCCCTACCTTCTTCATAGGAAGCTCAACCCAAAAGATCTGAGCCAGGTTTCTCCACTAAGCACACAGTTGAAGAAGTCCTAAAAAATCCTGAAAAGTTCTTTCAAGAAATAAAAGCATCATTGTCAGGGTTAAATGATCCGCAGGTATTAGCTCGGTTCGAAGATTTCATGAATCTAGAACAATCCATTCTACATTCGACGCCAACGAGTTCTGCTGGAACCCCAAATACAACAGGACAGGAACATTCCATAACAATTATTTCTCCTATTAAATCATTAACCCCTTTACATACTAGCTTCGGAAATCCTAGTCCCAAACTCGTTTTTGTAGGTGATCTTACTCCTATCTTTCTTGAAGAGATGCCTCCCTCAAATTTATTTTTCAGCAAGAAATGAAAAGCTATTGTTAAAAGAGAATCTCACCAAAAGGATGGAGTGGTCACTAAAAGGAAAATATTGGTGTATGATGGGAAAGACCAAGATGGTCCTTATTTTGTGAAAGAAGTTGCAGGTTCACTAGGGGCTATTGCCACTTCCAATTAATGGTCAATGGACAATTTAACCGAACAACTGCAACATAAATGCCTCTTGGTAGAGAAATTGCAGAAGGACATATATAGTATAGAATAGACTGTTAGAAGAAGGATGAACTGGGACTTTGAACAAATCAGGGCTAATTATCAGCATCAAATTAAGTAGTTACAGGATAACCTCGAGCTGCTCTACCAAAGTTCATAGACCAACAAAGGTTTTATCACTTAGCATGAAAATTTGATTGAGTAACTGCAGGACATATTGACCCTAACAGAGAACACAAAGATAGATATTACTTCCTTCAAAACACAAGCATCAAAAATCAATGAGAAGTTGGAAGTTTCCCATCAAGAGATCTATCAAAAAGTAGATGCTATTTAGAAATGCTATCAGGTGATACACCTTTCTCTAAATAATATTTATGTCAAGGAAAAAGAGGCCTACGCAATCAGGTCTAAGTTTCAATAATTCATCATATGGAAACAGAGAGCTAATATCCTTGGTCTTACCCCTCTCTCACGTTCTGAACAAGTAAAAGGCGAAATGACCATGAAAGCCCAGGAAACAAATCTGGAAGAAGGCAATAAACTTGCTAGAGATGCAAAAGAGGCTTGTCTGGAGGCATTATCTTCAATAAATAAAAATCTAATTGAATTTCAAGGAAATAGTATCTTAGGGGCATTGGGAAAGATTGAAATAGAAATGAACCAGCAAAGCTCCAGAAAGAATAAGGAAAATGCTCAAGAGGCCATCCAACAGATGAGCCAGATTGATTTACTTAAAATCAATGAATTGTTGGCTAATCCAAGTTCACAATATCAGGTCATAGTCCAAGAAGTGAACAAGATCCAAGAGAAGCTGCCACAAATAAAAAATAAGATGTTCGCCTTTGAATTGAATGAAAGGGTCGAACCTTCAATATTCGCAGTAGAATTTATGGACATGTGCACCCAATGAAATGAACAAATAAAAGATATAGTAGCTGTGATCAAATGAAAGAGCATACACATCACTCACTTCCTCCACCCACTCTAACTTTCACCCTCCAGCCTGTCACACTCTACACGTCACTTACCCCGCCTATCCCTACCACCCGCATTCTTTCACCCACTTGTCCCACCTCCTTATTTGACACATGTCCTCATGTCATCCTATTCGTGAACAATTACTCTTCCTCATAATTCTTAGCCATCCCATGACGAGCCAACCCTGAGCTACCTGTTCAATTACCACCCCCATATCTTCAACTGTAATTCTTTATCCCAGGGACATATGGAAATGAAATCAGATGGAAAAGACAATAAGCCAATGATTTTGGTGGTCTTAATGGACATGTGTTTATAGTTTAAAGAAAAAACGAAAATGAACACATCTGCAAGCAAATGAAGGGAAAGATGAAGCACCAACACATCTCAACACTGTCTGCATGCTGTTATTTCTTTCGGATTGTATTCTATTTTTAGGTGGATATCGTAGGAAGTCTAACGGTTTTGAGTTGTGACAATTTTTGTATAAATAGATAGATTTTAGATCTATTCAAGGTTGCTTCTTGCCGAATGTAAAAGATAACTTTTTTGAATATTAATACAAGTGCAGACAAAGATTCTAAGTTTCGTTCAATTTGAGTTATGTGTTTCCTCTACGTTTCCATTCCTTTGAATTTCTTTCTATATTTCTTGAAGAGTGAATGATTACAATTTAGTACTACATCTACTGTGATCATAATATATCAGCAGTTCATTCAGTAACAACTTTTCCTCAGTTATTACTGTGAGTAAAACAAGACCTGTGATCTGTGTGAATTACTGCATTTTTATCTCCTTTTCAAGGGTGCATCTTCTACTTTTCTTTTACTGTAAACAAGGTGAGACTTATTTGTAATTGATACCTGACTTTGTTTTAATAGTTTTGTAAATCTTTCTACATCATTTGACATTATAATTGCAACTCAAATAACGATATACAACCTCTGTACTGTATTATCATTAATTTCATTTAAATATTATTTCTCAGAAAACTGAAGGTAGAAAAAATCACTCACAAAAACACTTCATTTAAAATTTTTTATGCATGACATTATTCTTTGAGCCTTAGAATCAATCTCAGGAACAACATCTTTTTGGCGCTATTGCTGGGGACGAAGAAAGGAAATTTTTTTTCCCTGGTAGAAAAAAAGTTAAACTTTGGTATTTGATAGTGAACAAAGATTTAATACGTGAAAAGGTTCATTTTTCACCTGCTGAATTCATTGTAGGCAAATCTGGTCTTCGGTTGAAAGAATACTAGGAAAAACCCAGACGAAAAGTAGACTACACCAGTTTTAGATCCTGAAAAATTGTTGAAACCAAATGGATATCTCAGACAAACTTCTGCATCGACAGGTAAGGTCTATCAACCTAGAGCTACGTAAGTTAATTGTAAGATCCCCGATGAAGATCTTAGTCTTAAAGAAAAAAATAAACAAGTTCATTCTGCAGAAACATCAACAAGTAAACCTGAAGTTAAACTTGAAACTCCATAGGTAATTATTCCTGAAATAAAATTTGAGATTGACTAGACCATCCCTGTTTCATTAACAGATACTTTTACCAGTGAAAACAAAGAATCCATTTCAATCCCTACTATCATTAGTACTCAGTCGATTCTTTCTCTTTCCAAAGTAAAAGGTCATGTTTTCAAAAACCTTAAAGATTAGTTTTTATACTCAGATTCATCCCCTATTACTTCTCCTATCTATACATCAGGTAGACCTAAGGAACCAAGCTCAAGTTTTCCTTTTACCCCTCATCTAGACCTTCCATATTCTCGCGATCATTTTCATGAACTTCATTCACACCATCCCTAAGTAGTCAAAAGATCAATAGATCAGTCTTTTGAAGTTTTAACAATCTCCTTTTTAGTCCTCATATTCCCTCTCCTAGACTTTCAATAATAGTTGGTGTTGGAGGTGTTGGAGGTGTCAGAGGTGTCAGAGGTGAAGGGGCTAGTGGACAACCTCAACCCCCTAGGATCTTTACCAAGATCGCTGCTAGATATGCTCCCTTAGTTCTTCCTGTTGTCCTGCATGATTTACCTGAAAATTACATGAAGAGCCTCCCTAAATTCATGGGAGAAGGGGATTTAACAACAACAAAACATATATCCTTTTTCAATCAATTTGTTGATATTCTTGGTATTGAGCACGAGGATGTTTACACGAGACTGTTGGTACAAACTTTCGAAGGAAAGGTAAGAACGTGGTTTAGAGGAATTCCAGTAGGTTCTATACCATCATATAATGATATGGAATCTTCCTTCATAAGGCAACGAGGTGATAAAAAAGACCATCTATATTACCTAACCAAATTCGGAGCCTTGAGAAAGAAAACATCTGAATTAGTCCGGGAATTTATCCAAATATTTAATAAGCTTTATCACAAAATCATAGCCGAAGTTAAACCTTCTCAACCAACTGTGAAAGTCACTTTTGGGGATTTTGATTCTGATTTCTCTCTACTTTTGAGAGAAATAAGATCCACTTCTCTAGCAGGGATGCAAGATGATGCTATATAGATTGAATCAAATATGATGGCATCTGGGAAGTTGATATGGGAACAAGAGAACCCAGGGGTTTTAAATAACATGTAGGGCCCTCTGGATCTGGAAAGGCTGCAAAGGAAAAAATGGATGAGATGGCCAAAATTATTAAAGATTTATAGAACAAAATTTCTAGGATGGAAATAGAAAATGCCAAACCTAACCCATATGTCAGAAATCAATTCAGGAGAAATCCCAACCCCCAAATACAACATATAAAAATAAAAAATGAGGATCAAAAGATTCAAGCTCCATTTAAAACTGAGAATTTCATACAGAGAGATGAGGTGCAAGATTATGAGGAATTAGAGGAAGATCTAAACAACCTCAGTGATGATGATCTTGAGCCTCACCTAACCAAACATGATTATGAGAAATACTTGGATCTGGAATACCTGTTTAATGACGATGAAAATATCAACAATTTGGGAGACTCTGCATACAGAGGTCTCACTGATTCAATAATGGTCGAGCTTCAACATAAATATGAGTTGAGGCCAAGAGAAAAAATTTCCACAAATATTCCACCAAAAAAGATCTTATCTCGAAATAAAGCAAATGAGGCAGCAGTTACAAAACCATCAACTGAAACGCAAGTTTCCCAAAAAAATAAAGTTGAAACGAAAGAGGTATAGACCAAGAAGTCAGAAAACACAGAAACCGAAGTTCAGATCATGGAAATTGAAAAACCAATTGGGACTTTCAATTTAGAGATTGAACTAAATAAAATTAAAATTCCAATGCCTTTTGTTGAACTTGCTAGAAACCCGATCTATAAAAAACAAATCGCTAAAGCAATAATTTTTTCTAATGTTGAATGTCAAGATGATGTTATCAATTTGCAGGATGAAAAACCTGTAATCATGTTTGGACCACACATTGAAAACAATAAGGATTTTGTTGCTCTGTTCTATATTACATTGACCATGCATGATCATTTACTTCACAATTTCATATTAGACTCATGAGCCTCACATAATTTAATCCTAAGATTATCATGGAAAAATTGGGCCTTGGAATTACCAGACCTTATCAAGATTTATACTCGTTCTCTTCTAGAAAGGCTAAGTGTTTGGGTATGATTAAAGATTTAGTGGTAAATCTTGCTCAGGTTCCTATGAAAAGTATTCTTATGGATGTGGTTGTTGCTAATGTTCCTGCCAAGTATGGCATGCTTTTATCCAGATCTTGGGGCACCAAGCTAGGAGGATCCGTTCAGCTAGACATGACCTATGCTACAATTCCAATTTTTGGTAGATAATTTAATCGACTGTACAAAGAAACTAGACTGGCGTATACTGTAAGCGACCCTCAAAACCCTAATAACTACCCAGTCTATGTTGTTGATCAAGATTTAGAAAATTGTATATTGTCCATAGATGACGATTTTGAAGAATGTATAGAAGAAGAAAATAAAAAAATAGAAATTTCAAAGAAAAATATAAATGTTAGAGAAGGGATGTGGAAAATGTTCTTTGATGGTGCTTCATCCTGCGAAGGAACAGGAGCCAGAGTTTTATTTGTGGCACCATGTGATGAGTATGCTATTCCTTTCTCTTATACATTACAATGGGATGTTGATTATACCAATAAAGTTTGTGAATATGAAGCTTTAGTTTTAGGATTAGAAGCTACAAGAAAATTAAAAATCAAACATTTGATAGTTTATGGTGATGTTGAGCTCATTGTAAAACAAATAAATAGCAATAGCAAGCTAAGAATCCGAGATTGAGATCGCATAGAAATTGCGCCTGGGATCTTATAGAGAATGTCTTCTCATCCTTTAATATTCACTCTATTCCCATAATGCAAAATCAACAAGCTGATTCTTTGGCCAAATCTGTTGCGACTTTCATACCACCTATTGTTTTGAAGCTGAAATATCATATTGAGATGAGACATAGACCTTCAATTCCAAACAATGTTCAACATTGGCAAGTATTTGAAGATGATGAACAAATCAAGCAGTTCCTGGAAATGGTAGATGATTTTTCTGAGACCCACATAGATCAATAAAATTAGAATGATCCTTCTTGGATTATGCAGGAAGGAGAGAATGCAGAAAATCTCCAAGATAAAATTGCAAATCACTGTATTCTCCTACTTTAAAAAAATCAAATTCTCAGAGGTATGATCCCTCTATCAAGGTTGTTTGACCAGGATGATATACATTTAAAGTCTACTTTGCGACCTCAACTCGAAGAAGTTGAAGATTGTAATGTAGGAACTAATGAAAATCCCAAAATGGTCAAAATATCAAAATATCTTCCAACACAATTAAAGACTAAATACGTTGAGTTACTTAGAGAGTATAAAGATGTTTTTGCATGGTCTTATGATGATTTAAAAACTTATGATACTTATGTTATGGAACACAATATTCCCTTAAAACATGGTATTAATCCTTTCAAGCAAAAGCTTAGACAGATAAACCCAATTCTTTTGCCAGTAATAGAAAGGGAGGTTAAAAAACTCCTTGATGCAAAAATCATTGTTCCCCTTAGATACACTGAATGGCTGGCCAATTTGGTCCCTATTAGAAAGAGGAATGGCGAAATAAGACTATGCGTTGATTTTAGGAACTTATATCAGTCTTCTCTTAAAGATAACTACCCGCTCCAAAAAATGGACCATGTTTTAGAGAAGGTAGTAGGGGATAACATAATTTATATGATTGATGGTTTCTCAGGATATAATCAAATTGTTGTTCATGAATATGATAGAGAAAAGACTGCATTTACTACTCCATGGGGAACTTTTATGTATGATAAAATTCCTTTTGTTTTGATGAATGCAGGAGAAACTTTCTAGAGATCAATGGATATCATGTTCGTCGATGAGAGAGACAAGTTTGTTGTTATTTATCTAGATGATCTAACAATTTTTTCCAATTTTGATGAAGAACATTTGGTGCACCTCAGACAAATTTTTGAAAAATGTAGAAAATTTGGTTTGTCTCTCAATCCCAAAAAATCACACTTTGCCATGCAAGAAGGTAAACTTTTAGGTCATATAGTTTCAAAAGATGGAATTAAGGTTGATCCTAAACAAGTTGAGGCTATCGACCTAATTAATATTCCTAGAAATAGAAAAGAGATTGAATCTTTTTTAGGTAAGATCATTTTTTTGAGGAGGTTTATTCCTAACTTTGTTGAGATAATCAAGTTGATTACATATATGCTAAAAAAGGACAACGAAGTAAAATGGATTGCAGAATCCATATCATATTTCGAGTGTGTTAGGAAAGCCATAGGAGAAGCACCAATCTTGGTGAGTCCTGACTATACAAAAGAATTTTTAATATTCTCCTTTGCTTTTGAACATATTGTTGCAGTAGTGCTCCTTCAAAAGAATGAAGAAGGATTCGAACAACCAATAGCCTTTTTCAGCAAAAGCCTTAGGGATGCAGAGCCAAGATATGATATTCTTGAAAAACAAGCTTACAGAATGGTGAAGGATCTCAAGGCTTTCAGGACATATGTCTTGCACTAAAAAATAATTGCTTATGTACCAACAAATGCAATTAAAGATATATTGGTTCAGCTAGACAATGATGGAAGAAGAGGTAGATGGTTGGCTAAAATTCAAGAGTTTGATTTAGAATTGAAACCAAACAATCTAGTGAAAGGTCAAGGTCTGACAAGACTGTTAGACGAATCACATTTCAGAGCGCTTGGAATAAATAATTTTGAATCACATGATTCTCTTCTAGATATAGAGGAAATTGACGATCAAACACCTATAATTCAGATTGAAGATAAGTTTTCTTCCTTTGTCTGGTACCATGATATTGTTATGTACCTCCTTACTCTTCAATGCCCAAATGACATGACTCCTTCTAAAACAAGAACTTTAAAACTACATGCAATTAAGTATTTCATTGTTGATGGCAAGCTATACTGGAAAGACCCTATGGGTTTCCTATTATGTTTCCTGATAGAATCTAAAACATAAGGTGTAATTGGGGAATTTCATGAAGGAGTATGCAGAGGAAATCACACGTGGAGATCAACAACTTACAAGATTTTGAGGGCAGGATATTATTGGCCGAAGTTATTTACTGATGTAAATGCAAGGGTCAGAGCTTACAATTCATGCCAATTGTTTGCTGGTAAGAAAAATCTCCCTGCCTTACCTTTAATTCCATCAAAAGTTGAAGCTTCTTTCCAACAATGGGGCCTAGACTTCATTGGATAAATTCATTCTCAATCAAGTGCTCAACATAGATGGATTCTAATAGCTACTGATTATTTTACAAAATGGGTTGAATCCATTCCAACTCGGAATGCTACGGGTTCAATAGTAATAAACGTTTTGGAAGAAAACATCCTAGAAAGATTTGGTTGTCCTAGGAAAATAGTTATTGATAATGCTCAGACTTTTAAATCTATTGCAATGATCAATTTCTGCCAGAAATACAATATTATTTTAGGTCATTCTACAACTTATTATCCTCAGGGAAATGGGTTGGTTGAATCATCTAACAAGATTTTGATCACTATAATCAAGAAAGTTTTGACAAAAAACAAAAAATCTTGGCATATACACTTAAAATACGCCTTATGCGCAAACCGAATTGGCACCAAAAAATCCATAGGTATGTCTCCTTTCCAATTAGTCTATGGTACAAATGTTATTCTTCCTATTAATCTTGCTCTTCTTGTGATAAAGATATGGTAGGATGGAAATGAAGAGCCAAATGATGTTACAAGATGCATAAATCAAATCATCGAAGTTCAACATAATATAGTATAAGTGGATGATAAGCTTCAAAAGTAACAGGACAATATTAAATCCCTTTTTGATTAAAAAACCAAAGACAAGGAGTTTCTTCCTAGCGATTTATTTTTAAAATGGGAAGCTATAAAAGAAGATGTAGGGAAACATGGCAAATTCGATCATCTCTGCTTTGTACCATTCAAAATTGCAGCTGTTGAGAGAGAAAACTTATTCTCACTGGAAAATCTTGATGGAGAAATTCTTGGCGCTCCTATCAATGGGCGTTATTTAAAACATTTCATGCTATAGTCACTTTTTAGGTTTTCATTATATATATCGGATTGGATTGACATTGGAGTTTTAACTTTCATTTTTTCTATTCCTTTTGTAAATTACCCAATTCATTTGATCATTTGTTATAAATATTTTCAATAAATTTATGATTGCTTGACATCATTAAAACAAAAAGAAAAAACATATGTATCACATATCATCTCTATTCTACAGGATTATATGATACTTTATATTTCATTCCTTTTGTAGAATAGATCTTGTTGAACAAGAGATGAGGCTAAATAGAAACTCGACACTCATCTTTCAAGCAGTTGATTTCTCTAAAAACAGGTGATAAATAAATAATTTTCCTTACCAAAATTTTAAAAGGAAAATAAGGTAAGAGTCCATACTCTTCTTATAGTTCAAATAAAATTTAAAAATTCTTTTGAAATGAATATGAAGGAATTTTTTCTCATGATAATATTATCACCTGACCCAAGAATAAAAAATGTATAAAATTATAACTTGAAGTGTCATGCTGATAAGTTCTAAAGGCATCTCTGAAATAAAAATAAAATAATGATAAATAAGCTCAAAGGAAGTCTGAACTAAATACACAAACTTGTGTAGGATTAGGATATTTTGTTTTAGACCCTCTGAATCCTTGATTTGGTTATTTTTACCTATCCCCAAGTTCTTATCCACTTCATATTTTTTTTACCTTTCTTAGTCTTCATAGAAAGAAAAAAAACTTACCTTGACTCTGAAAACTTAAAAACATATTTTCAAAACAAGGTTAGGTGAAAATCTTTATGTTCCTTTGATTTAAAATGAAAAAGTATGTCTAGGCTAATCCTGATAATTTTAGCTGTGCTATCGAACTTTAAATTGACGAATTCTCTCAAGGTTGATCCATGAAAGACGAAGATTCTCATAATTTTTTTTTCCTATAGGCGAAGGTGTATTGAAAATTGGAAGAAAGTTGGTTTCAGAGTATTCTTAAAATTGTTGACATACCTTCTTTTCAAAAAATTTAAACAAATATCATCCCTTGTATGTTACATACAGATTCATTGCCCCCACTTCAAAATATTAAAATATAAGACAAATGGTAAAAAAAATTCATAATTTGATTGCCCTCATCTTGTCCAAAAGAGATGATGAAAGGAAATTCATATATTGATTGTCCTCGTCTCAGCGAAATGAAAAAGTGTTAATTGAAGTGGTGAAAGGAAATTCAATGGGAGAAGTAGATAACTTCACCGGGGTGCTGAACAAGCTCGCTAGAAATTAAGAAATATCTATGATATTTGTAAGGCTACCATACATATCTATATATCATACTTTGTTATCTAGTTCTCTTTCCAGTGATATTTACATCTTGAACCAACTAGGGATTCCTTAAATAAATTGTTACATCTGCTTAGCCTTGAAGCGAACAAAGTCGGTCGAAGACTAATATTTTAGTTAAAGTTATTTTGATTATCTTAAACAATTGTGAAATCAGTTTTAGGATAAGGAAACTTTAAATAGCCTAACTTGAGATCAATCATTAAGTATGCTTTGAATGTTTTTTGAGATTTGGTTAAGTTCGTTTTTCTATGTATGATTAATTCTTAAATAAAACTGGAAAATGTTTTTCAAAAAGAAATAATGACTCCATTTACCCAATAAAGGAACTTGTTCTACTGTTCTTTCACACCTCATAGGGAGCCATGATCCCCATATGGAGCCTATGTTAGAACATGTATAATTTTGAGCTTTTTATTTTGCCTCTTAGAAATAAACTTTTTTACCCAAAAAGGAAAAAACTTAAAAAGTTTCCTTTTAAATTTAAAATAAATCCAATTGTTTTTATTTATCAATAAGGCACATGCAATATCTATAGTCGATGAGCTACTCTAATTTGATCGAACGGTCCTAATAATCTCTGAAGTGTAGAAGCTGCCTGAGTTTAAAAAGGAAATCTTTAACGATCGTTTTGGAGCTTCGTGCTTTGGGTATTCCAAGAATTCTAAACAACAAAAACTCTAAAACTCCGAAGTCCCAAAGATAGTTCTTCGTGATCATTTCTAAAGGACTTGTTATCGCACAATTTGTAGACAGGAGAAAGGTTTAGAGAATAGTAGGTCAAACTGGCAAAACAGGAACCTTCCCCACCCAATGTCACCACAATGGGGAGGTTCTTTCTATTTAGGGAGGTTAGGCCAAGGGGAGACATCCCCGGTGACCTGGGGTTTTGAAGAGGCTAATGGATAACATGAATAAGATAAGTTTCCCCTTCACAGATCACCACCAAAGCAGATAGTCCTGGCTAAACAACCAATAATAAAGTATAACCAAAAAAAAGGAAAAGCACCTTCTTGAGACAAAGAAACAAGGAAACTGATATATGCAGGCTTTGGTTAGTACTTCATATATATTAAAGACTATCTGATATTCAATATAAGTAATTGAAAAGTAAAGGTTGACGAAGTCAATGTTTACAAAATAGCAATGGAAATAATATCACTTCACCAATAAATGCAACATTTAATGTAATAGATCACTCCTTAAATAAGTTAATGCCTTTAACTACCATTCAATTGCTCATAAATTAGAACGTTGCTGCATCAAGATGAGATAACTAAGGGTGACGTCAACAATATAGGGTTAGTAGGGTTAGCTAGAGCTTAGGGTTAGTATAGTTAGGGTTTCAAAAGGTTTAGAGTGTTTTTTTATGACCAATTTCACTTTAGTGCAAGGGGGTCAAGAGATTAGTTCCTTAAAGGGTAGAATGGAGTCAGCTAAGAAAAGGACGCAGAAGCTGAAGGAAGTAAGGGGCAAAAATGGCTAGCTCATAAGATCAAGATGTGAGAGTTTGAGAGGGAGAGTGTTGCTAAGGCAAGGCTCTTTCATCAAACCCTCAAAGAAAATGACCCTAGGTGTAGATGACCTAGGCCTGGGACGTCCTCTTCCTCTTGAGACAAAAGGGTACGACTAGCATAAAAGAAGAAGAAAAGAGGAGTGTAGTTATGGCTAGGCTCTCTCTTTCTCCTTCAATGGCTTAAAGCTTCTCTATCAGGGGACATGAGACAACAACCTACTTGTGTGTTTGTCCCCTAGGGTTTTGATTCAACAATATTTATAAATAGATGCAAGAAATTAAACTACAACCATTCAATCTAGAAGTTTTGCAGAAAAAACACTTACATATCACCATGAAAAAGCATGCAAACCCTAGTTGTAAACCTTCCTTCAAGAGAAACACCATAGAATGCCAAAAATCTCTTCCTTCCACAAGTGCGCCTTCCTTAAATAAGCCAATTACCCAAATAGGGCGCAAAGTTCAGACCTCACTAATGAGTGAGTGAGAGATGATCCTAAAATGAGGATAAAACTCCTTAATATATAGTGTATCGATGACCTAATTTACTTTTTAGGTCATAAAAAGGCCGACAAGGCCATAATACCAAAATCATATTGTTTTTACATTAAATTGTCAAACAAAATCCTAAATCAAGCTGGAAAGGAAATAAAATCCTCCTCAGAGGAGATGTCAGCCCCTTCTGAGGAAAATGGGGCATCCTGGAGAAAAAGGTTAGCCCTCATTGGGCCTCTCCAACCCGCCACACGTGCCAATGCTTCCTAATCTACCTCCCAAGGCGTCCATGAAGTTGGGTGACATCATGGTCAAGATGGTGACGTCCTAGGCCTTCCAAGGCTAGAGTTCCACTGAAAAGGGGTCATTCCCCCTGGGTCTAGTCCTGCCAAAGTGCCTGTGATGGGACGTCCTCTTCCTCTTAGGTGCAATGCCTCTGACCATCCTTTTCCTTGTTTCTGCCCCTTGATGGGGTCTCAACATCCATTTGGTGGGCTATTCATCCCCATGGAGGTCTGAAATGATCATCTCCCCATGTGTACCAATCCAAATGGTACCTGTCTGTCGGGTATGGTCCTGCACATCAAAGGCTATGCCCTCTATGGGATCATCAGTCACAGGGATCATAGCAATGTCAATCACATTTCATCATTAATATTATCAAACATATGCATAAAATCCCTAATACATCTGTCAATAGCTCAAAGACATTACACAAGCCTGCAATACAAGTCTGGGGAAAAAGACAAGGCATCCTATTGGGCTAGTGTCCACAAAAAAAGGAAATTTTCCAGAGAGATATCATCCAAGCCATGTAAGTGCATGATGTGGTCAGGGGATGTCCAAGCATGTGGGTGCAATAAGGACCAAGGATGCACTGTGTTACCTGTGGGTGCCTTTGTAGAAGGCGAGATGTCCCTGTCATGGATGCATTCTTTCCAAGCCCATTCTTTCCTTTATTCCTTTTATTC
Organism: Picea engelmannii; assembly: GCA_009831015.1. Taxonomy (NCBI): domain Eukaryota; kingdom Viridiplantae; phylum Streptophyta; class Pinopsida; order Pinales; family Pinaceae; genus Picea; species Picea engelmannii. The sequence goes on from ML824920.1 coordinate 161,042, forward strand.
TTTTATTTGTTTCCCTTTTTTTTCAAGATCTAGCTAGGGGACAATGCCTTGGCATGGTGACTAGAGATGATAGCGTTACCCACAAGTACTTTTGAAGAAATGAGAAGGTTGGCTTGTGATGAGACCCCATTTCCCTTGGCCATGCAACCAAGATTCATTGCCCTGGCGTGGTAACCAGATGATGGCAATGTCATAATTCTAGGTACCCATGGACCTAATATGTTGGCTCGTAATGAGACCCCCCATCCTCTGACTAGGTATTTTTTTATTATTTACTAGTCCCTCTTGTTTCTTGCTGAGGATATTTTTATTGCTTTCTCGGGGATCCTTGAGCGAATCATCTCAAGGTTTGTTCTTAGGCTTTTATCTTTTACCATATTTCTTTTACCTTCTGGGCCTTTAGCCCCTTCTTCCCACGAGGTAAGGTGCAATCCTAAAAAAGGGTTAACCCAATGCCCGGACAAGGGGAATGGGATAGATGAGTGGGAAGCAAGATGTAAAAGTGGTATTATGAAGGGAGCGAATGATGGCTTTTCAGAAACCCCCCAGTGGCAAACCAAAACCTACAGACACAGGTTTGCTAGGGCATCCTGTCAATCCCCCCAAAAATGGTCAAGTGGGAAAATGTAAGATCCAAGCAATTGTTAGAGATAAAAGGAATCAAATGCATATATTCAAAGGTTTCAATGATCAAAAGTGACACATACCATGATACTTGGACCAATTACCTCATGGAGAAAGAACCTCTTCTGATATGGGACCAAGCCGATGGTGATGGATGTTGCTGCTGCTGACGGGATGAAGATGATAGAAGAAGAAAAGGTGGGCCCTTCAGGGCCATGCTCAGGTCAATCCTGCTCTCGGTACTCCATGTCTAGGACCTGTGGGCATCGAGACATGATCTCCTAGTTATCCCTAAAAGGTGGGGATAATAAGACTTACGGACATGCCATGGGACACATGTATTTTAAAATATTCTCTCGATTTGACACATGGCACTTATTTTTGACATTTACGACAGGTGATCCACATGTTTTCAAGTGGCACATGACACTTCTCTTTTCTTAACACGTCATCGGGAATGACGTCATCTCTACAATGTCACTCTGAAATATTGACCTGTGGGAGTTTTAACGAAGACTGAGTTCACAAGCCCTCAAAGTAGAAAAGCATCGAACTAAAGTAATTACAAAAAGTGAAAAGTGTTTCAAAGAGTTAATGAAGGAGTTAACAGCTTTAATTAGTCATGATTAAGTGTTAATTAATCACTTCGCACTTTTAGGCTTCAAAAAATTTCCCTTGTGCTATATTTAGAACTTCTGAATTCCGAACTTCCAAAATACTTAAACTTAATACAATGCTTTAAAACATGATTAATTAAGACATAAAATTGATTACTTAGAGATTAACTCCTCTGCGAATTCGAGCTTCAGGAGATTTCCATCTTGTCACATCCAACATTTCTGAAAGTTGAACTAGCGAAGTATTAATGACATTTATGATTGATTAAGGTTAATGATTTCAAATAAATATTGTGAATCACTAGGTAATAAATTCCATTAAAATTTTTAAAAAATTCTTCGTCAGTAGATTTATATGAAGATCGATAGACTTTTTGAATAAAGCACTTCGAATTTCGAAATCATTTTACCATTTGCAATTAGTAGTTTTTATTCTGTGTAGATGTTATAGAGAAATCCTCCTGCGGACAACTGGATTCCCTCTTGGGCTCTAGACTCCTAAGACCAAGACAAAAAGGGTGCTAACATTGGTCACTGACATCCTTTTAAACCTAGCTAAACTAATGTATAGAGAAGAGGAAGAAGATGTACCTTTTTCATGGTGTTTGTCCTTGCATAGTTCGAGTTGAGCCTTGATCCCCAAGATCTTCGACAAGTCCTGCAATCCAATCAAATACAAAAAAAGCTTCCTATTCTACTAAGATTAGATTGAAACCAGATCTATCTAACAGAGACAAGTTCATGTAGAATAAACACAACCTTGAAAGAAACATGCCAAGCACATATGTATATTAATGAGAACAATAGAGAATACTTACAGACCTTTGATGAAGGTGCAT
>ML824920.1:163221-212089 GCA_009831015.1 Picea engelmannii
TTTTTATACTCAGATTCATCCCCTATTACTTCTCCTATCTATACATCAGGTAGACCTAAGGAACCAAGCTCAAGTTTTCCTTTTACCCCTCATCTAGACCTTCCATATTCTCGCGATCATTTTCATGAACTTCATTCACACCATCCCTAAGTAGTCAAAAGATCAATAGATCAGTCTTTTGAAGTTTTAACAATCTCCTTTTTAGTCCTCATATTCCCTCTCCTAGACTTTCAATAATAGTTGGTGTTGGAGGTGTTGGAGGTGTCAGAGGTGTCAGAGGTGAAGGGGCTAGTGGACAACCTCAACCCCCTAGGATCTTTACCAAGATCGCTGCTAGATATGCTCCCTTAGTTCTTCCTGTTGTCCTGCATGATTTACCTGAAAATTACATGAAGAGCCTCCCTAAATTCATGGGAGAAGGGGATTTAACAACAACAAAACATATATCCTTTTTCAATCAATTTGTTGATATTCTTGGTATTGAGCACGAGGATGTTTACACGAGACTGTTGGTACAAACTTTCGAAGGAAAGGTAAGAACGTGGTTTAGAGGAATTCCAGTAGGTTCTATACCATCATATAATGATATGGAATCTTCCTTCATAAGGCAACGAGGTGATAAAAAAGACCATCTATATTACCTAACCAAATTCGGAGCCTTGAGAAAGAAAACATCTGAATTAGTCCGGGAATTTATCCAAATATTTAATAAGCTTTATCACAAAATCATAGCCGAAGTTAAACCTTCTCAACCAACTGTGAAAGTCACTTTTGGGGATTTTGATTCTGATTTCTCTCTACTTTTGAGAGAAATAAGATCCACTTCTCTAGCAGGGATGCAAGATGATGCTATATAGATTGAATCAAATATGATGGCATCTGGGAAGTTGATATGGGAACAAGAGAACCCAGGGGTTTTAAATAACATGTAGGGCCCTCTGGATCTGGAAAGGCTGCAAAGGAAAAAATGGATGAGATGGCCAAAATTATTAAAGATTTATAGAACAAAATTTCTAGGATGGAAATAGAAAATGCCAAACCTAACCCATATGTCAGAAATCAATTCAGGAGAAATCCCAACCCCCAAATACAACATATAAAAATAAAAAATGAGGATCAAAAGATTCAAGCTCCATTTAAAACTGAGAATTTCATACAGAGAGATGAGGTGCAAGATTATGAGGAATTAGAGGAAGATCTAAACAACCTCAGTGATGATGATCTTGAGCCTCACCTAACCAAACATGATTATGAGAAATACTTGGATCTGGAATACCTGTTTAATGACGATGAAAATATCAACAATTTGGGAGACTCTGCATACAGAGGTCTCACTGATTCAATAATGGTCGAGCTTCAACATAAATATGAGTTGAGGCCAAGAGAAAAAATTTCCACAAATATTCCACCAAAAAAGATCTTATCTCGAAATAAAGCAAATGAGGCAGCAGTTACAAAACCATCAACTGAAACGCAAGTTTCCCAAAAAAATAAAGTTGAAACGAAAGAGGTATAGACCAAGAAGTCAGAAAACACAGAAACCGAAGTTCAGATCATGGAAATTGAAAAACCAATTGGGACTTTCAATTTAGAGATTGAACTAAATAAAATTAAAATTCCAATGCCTTTTGTTGAACTTGCTAGAAACCCGATCTATAAAAAACAAATCGCTAAAGCAATAATTTTTTCTAATGTTGAATGTCAAGATGATGTTATCAATTTGCAGGATGAAAAACCTGTAATCATGTTTGGACCACACATTGAAAACAATAAGGATTTTGTTGCTCTGTTCTATATTACATTGACCATGCATGATCATTTACTTCACAATTTCATATTAGACTCATGAGCCTCACATAATTTAATCCTAAGATTATCATGGAAAAATTGGGCCTTGGAATTACCAGACCTTATCAAGATTTATACTCGTTCTCTTCTAGAAAGGCTAAGTGTTTGGGTATGATTAAAGATTTAGTGGTAAATCTTGCTCAGGTTCCTATGAAAAGTATTCTTATGGATGTGGTTGTTGCTAATGTTCCTGCCAAGTATGGCATGCTTTTATCCAGATCTTGGGGCACCAAGCTAGGAGGATCCGTTCAGCTAGACATGACCTATGCTACAATTCCAATTTTTGGTAGATAATTTAATCGACTGTACAAAGAAACTAGACTGGCGTATACTGTAAGCGACCCTCAAAACCCTAATAACTACCCAGTCTATGTTGTTGATCAAGATTTAGAAAATTGTATATTGTCCATAGATGACGATTTTGAAGAATGTATAGAAGAAGAAAATAAAAAAATAGAAATTTCAAAGAAAAATATAAATGTTAGAGAAGGGATGTGGAAAATGTTCTTTGATGGTGCTTCATCCTGCGAAGGAACAGGAGCCAGAGTTTTATTTGTGGCACCATGTGATGAGTATGCTATTCCTTTCTCTTATACATTACAATGGGATGTTGATTATACCAATAAAGTTTGTGAATATGAAGCTTTAGTTTTAGGATTAGAAGCTACAAGAAAATTAAAAATCAAACATTTGATAGTTTATGGTGATGTTGAGCTCATTGTAAAACAAATAAATAGCAATAGCAAGCTAAGAATCCGAGATTGAGATCGCATAGAAATTGCGCCTGGGATCTTATAGAGAATGTCTTCTCATCCTTTAATATTCACTCTATTCCCATAATGCAAAATCAACAAGCTGATTCTTTGGCCAAATCTGTTGCGACTTTCATACCACCTATTGTTTTGAAGCTGAAATATCATATTGAGATGAGACATAGACCTTCAATTCCAAACAATGTTCAACATTGGCAAGTATTTGAAGATGATGAACAAATCAAGCAGTTCCTGGAAATGGTAGATGATTTTTCTGAGACCCACATAGATCAATAAAATTAGAATGATCCTTCTTGGATTATGCAGGAAGGAGAGAATGCAGAAAATCTCCAAGATAAAATTGCAAATCACTGTATTCTCCTACTTTAAAAAAATCAAATTCTCAGAGGTATGATCCCTCTATCAAGGTTGTTTGACCAGGATGATATACATTTAAAGTCTACTTTGCGACCTCAACTCGAAGAAGTTGAAGATTGTAATGTAGGAACTAATGAAAATCCCAAAATGGTCAAAATATCAAAATATCTTCCAACACAATTAAAGACTAAATACGTTGAGTTACTTAGAGAGTATAAAGATGTTTTTGCATGGTCTTATGATGATTTAAAAACTTATGATACTTATGTTATGGAACACAATATTCCCTTAAAACATGGTATTAATCCTTTCAAGCAAAAGCTTAGACAGATAAACCCAATTCTTTTGCCAGTAATAGAAAGGGAGGTTAAAAAACTCCTTGATGCAAAAATCATTGTTCCCCTTAGATACACTGAATGGCTGGCCAATTTGGTCCCTATTAGAAAGAGGAATGGCGAAATAAGACTATGCGTTGATTTTAGGAACTTATATCAGTCTTCTCTTAAAGATAACTACCCGCTCCAAAAAATGGACCATGTTTTAGAGAAGGTAGTAGGGGATAACATAATTTATATGATTGATGGTTTCTCAGGATATAATCAAATTGTTGTTCATGAATATGATAGAGAAAAGACTGCATTTACTACTCCATGGGGAACTTTTATGTATGATAAAATTCCTTTTGTTTTGATGAATGCAGGAGAAACTTTCTAGAGATCAATGGATATCATGTTCGTCGATGAGAGAGACAAGTTTGTTGTTATTTATCTAGATGATCTAACAATTTTTTCCAATTTTGATGAAGAACATTTGGTGCACCTCAGACAAATTTTTGAAAAATGTAGAAAATTTGGTTTGTCTCTCAATCCCAAAAAATCACACTTTGCCATGCAAGAAGGTAAACTTTTAGGTCATATAGTTTCAAAAGATGGAATTAAGGTTGATCCTAAACAAGTTGAGGCTATCGACCTAATTAATATTCCTAGAAATAGAAAAGAGATTGAATCTTTTTTAGGTAAGATCATTTTTTTGAGGAGGTTTATTCCTAACTTTGTTGAGATAATCAAGTTGATTACATATATGCTAAAAAAGGACAACGAAGTAAAATGGATTGCAGAATCCATATCATATTTCGAGTGTGTTAGGAAAGCCATAGGAGAAGCACCAATCTTGGTGAGTCCTGACTATACAAAAGAATTTTTAATATTCTCCTTTGCTTTTGAACATATTGTTGCAGTAGTGCTCCTTCAAAAGAATGAAGAAGGATTCGAACAACCAATAGCCTTTTTCAGCAAAAGCCTTAGGGATGCAGAGCCAAGATATGATATTCTTGAAAAACAAGCTTACAGAATGGTGAAGGATCTCAAGGCTTTCAGGACATATGTCTTGCACTAAAAAATAATTGCTTATGTACCAACAAATGCAATTAAAGATATATTGGTTCAGCTAGACAATGATGGAAGAAGAGGTAGATGGTTGGCTAAAATTCAAGAGTTTGATTTAGAATTGAAACCAAACAATCTAGTGAAAGGTCAAGGTCTGACAAGACTGTTAGACGAATCACATTTCAGAGCGCTTGGAATAAATAATTTTGAATCACATGATTCTCTTCTAGATATAGAGGAAATTGACGATCAAACACCTATAATTCAGATTGAAGATAAGTTTTCTTCCTTTGTCTGGTACCATGATATTGTTATGTACCTCCTTACTCTTCAATGCCCAAATGACATGACTCCTTCTAAAACAAGAACTTTAAAACTACATGCAATTAAGTATTTCATTGTTGATGGCAAGCTATACTGGAAAGACCCTATGGGTTTCCTATTATGTTTCCTGATAGAATCTAAAACATAAGGTGTAATTGGGGAATTTCATGAAGGAGTATGCAGAGGAAATCACACGTGGAGATCAACAACTTACAAGATTTTGAGGGCAGGATATTATTGGCCGAAGTTATTTACTGATGTAAATGCAAGGGTCAGAGCTTACAATTCATGCCAATTGTTTGCTGGTAAGAAAAATCTCCCTGCCTTACCTTTAATTCCATCAAAAGTTGAAGCTTCTTTCCAACAATGGGGCCTAGACTTCATTGGATAAATTCATTCTCAATCAAGTGCTCAACATAGATGGATTCTAATAGCTACTGATTATTTTACAAAATGGGTTGAATCCATTCCAACTCGGAATGCTACGGGTTCAATAGTAATAAACGTTTTGGAAGAAAACATCCTAGAAAGATTTGGTTGTCCTAGGAAAATAGTTATTGATAATGCTCAGACTTTTAAATCTATTGCAATGATCAATTTCTGCCAGAAATACAATATTATTTTAGGTCATTCTACAACTTATTATCCTCAGGGAAATGGGTTGGTTGAATCATCTAACAAGATTTTGATCACTATAATCAAGAAAGTTTTGACAAAAAACAAAAAATCTTGGCATATACACTTAAAATACGCCTTATGCGCAAACCGAATTGGCACCAAAAAATCCATAGGTATGTCTCCTTTCCAATTAGTCTATGGTACAAATGTTATTCTTCCTATTAATCTTGCTCTTCTTGTGATAAAGATATGGTAGGATGGAAATGAAGAGCCAAATGATGTTACAAGATGCATAAATCAAATCATCGAAGTTCAACATAATATAGTATAAGTGGATGATAAGCTTCAAAAGTAACAGGACAATATTAAATCCCTTTTTGATTAAAAAACCAAAGACAAGGAGTTTCTTCCTAGCGATTTATTTTTAAAATGGGAAGCTATAAAAGAAGATGTAGGGAAACATGGCAAATTCGATCATCTCTGCTTTGTACCATTCAAAATTGCAGCTGTTGAGAGAGAAAACTTATTCTCACTGGAAAATCTTGATGGAGAAATTCTTGGCGCTCCTATCAATGGGCGTTATTTAAAACATTTCATGCTATAGTCACTTTTTAGGTTTTCATTATATATATCGGATTGGATTGACATTGGAGTTTTAACTTTCATTTTTTCTATTCCTTTTGTAAATTACCCAATTCATTTGATCATTTGTTATAAATATTTTCAATAAATTTATGATTGCTTGACATCATTAAAACAAAAAGAAAAAACATATGTATCACATATCATCTCTATTCTACAGGATTATATGATACTTTATATTTCATTCCTTTTGTAGAATAGATCTTGTTGAACAAGAGATGAGGCTAAATAGAAACTCGACACTCATCTTTCAAGCAGTTGATTTCTCTAAAAACAGGTGATAAATAAATAATTTTCCTTACCAAAATTTTAAAAGGAAAATAAGGTAAGAGTCCATACTCTTCTTATAGTTCAAATAAAATTTAAAAATTCTTTTGAAATGAATATGAAGGAATTTTTTCTCATGATAATATTATCACCTGACCCAAGAATAAAAAATGTATAAAATTATAACTTGAAGTGTCATGCTGATAAGTTCTAAAGGCATCTCTGAAATAAAAATAAAATAATGATAAATAAGCTCAAAGGAAGTCTGAACTAAATACACAAACTTGTGTAGGATTAGGATATTTTGTTTTAGACCCTCTGAATCCTTGATTTGGTTATTTTTACCTATCCCCAAGTTCTTATCCACTTCATATTTTTTTTACCTTTCTTAGTCTTCATAGAAAGAAAAAAAACTTACCTTGACTCTGAAAACTTAAAAACATATTTTCAAAACAAGGTTAGGTGAAAATCTTTATGTTCCTTTGATTTAAAATGAAAAAGTATGTCTAGGCTAATCCTGATAATTTTAGCTGTGCTATCGAACTTTAAATTGACGAATTCTCTCAAGGTTGATCCATGAAAGACGAAGATTCTCATAATTTTTTTTTCCTATAGGCGAAGGTGTATTGAAAATTGGAAGAAAGTTGGTTTCAGAGTATTCTTAAAATTGTTGACATACCTTCTTTTCAAAAAATTTAAACAAATATCATCCCTTGTATGTTACATACAGATTCATTGCCCCCACTTCAAAATATTAAAATATAAGACAAATGGTAAAAAAAATTCATAATTTGATTGCCCTCATCTTGTCCAAAAGAGATGATGAAAGGAAATTCATATATTGATTGTCCTCGTCTCAGCGAAATGAAAAAGTGTTAATTGAAGTGGTGAAAGGAAATTCAATGGGAGAAGTAGATAACTTCACCGGGGTGCTGAACAAGCTCGCTAGAAATTAAGAAATATCTATGATATTTGTAAGGCTACCATACATATCTATATATCATACTTTGTTATCTAGTTCTCTTTCCAGTGATATTTACATCTTGAACCAACTAGGGATTCCTTAAATAAATTGTTACATCTGCTTAGCCTTGAAGCGAACAAAGTCGGTCGAAGACTAATATTTTAGTTAAAGTTATTTTGATTATCTTAAACAATTGTGAAATCAGTTTTAGGATAAGGAAACTTTAAATAGCCTAACTTGAGATCAATCATTAAGTATGCTTTGAATGTTTTTTGAGATTTGGTTAAGTTCGTTTTTCTATGTATGATTAATTCTTAAATAAAACTGGAAAATGTTTTTCAAAAAGAAATAATGACTCCATTTACCCAATAAAGGAACTTGTTCTACTGTTCTTTCACACCTCATAGGGAGCCATGATCCCCATATGGAGCCTATGTTAGAACATGTATAATTTTGAGCTTTTTATTTTGCCTCTTAGAAATAAACTTTTTTACCCAAAAAGGAAAAAACTTAAAAAGTTTCCTTTTAAATTTAAAATAAATCCAATTGTTTTTATTTATCAATAAGGCACATGCAATATCTATAGTCGATGAGCTACTCTAATTTGATCGAACGGTCCTAATAATCTCTGAAGTGTAGAAGCTGCCTGAGTTTAAAAAGGAAATCTTTAACGATCGTTTTGGAGCTTCGTGCTTTGGGTATTCCAAGAATTCTAAACAACAAAAACTCTAAAACTCCGAAGTCCCAAAGATAGTTCTTCGTGATCATTTCTAAAGGACTTGTTATCGCACAATTTGTAGACAGGAGAAAGGTTTAGAGAATAGTAGGTCAAACTGGCAAAACAGGAACCTTCCCCACCCAATGTCACCACAATGGGGAGGTTCTTTCTATTTAGGGAGGTTAGGCCAAGGGGAGACATCCCCGGTGACCTGGGGTTTTGAAGAGGCTAATGGATAACATGAATAAGATAAGTTTCCCCTTCACAGATCACCACCAAAGCAGATAGTCCTGGCTAAACAACCAATAATAAAGTATAACCAAAAAAAAGGAAAAGCACCTTCTTGAGACAAAGAAACAAGGAAACTGATATATGCAGGCTTTGGTTAGTACTTCATATATATTAAAGACTATCTGATATTCAATATAAGTAATTGAAAAGTAAAGGTTGACGAAGTCAATGTTTACAAAATAGCAATGGAAATAATATCACTTCACCAATAAATGCAACATTTAATGTAATAGATCACTCCTTAAATAAGTTAATGCCTTTAACTACCATTCAATTGCTCATAAATTAGAACGTTGCTGCATCAAGATGAGATAACTAAGGGTGACGTCAACAATATAGGGTTAGTAGGGTTAGCTAGAGCTTAGGGTTAGTATAGTTAGGGTTTCAAAAGGTTTAGAGTGTTTTTTTATGACCAATTTCACTTTAGTGCAAGGGGGTCAAGAGATTAGTTCCTTAAAGGGTAGAATGGAGTCAGCTAAGAAAAGGACGCAGAAGCTGAAGGAAGTAAGGGGCAAAAATGGCTAGCTCATAAGATCAAGATGTGAGAGTTTGAGAGGGAGAGTGTTGCTAAGGCAAGGCTCTTTCATCAAACCCTCAAAGAAAATGACCCTAGGTGTAGATGACCTAGGCCTGGGACGTCCTCTTCCTCTTGAGACAAAAGGGTACGACTAGCATAAAAGAAGAAGAAAAGAGGAGTGTAGTTATGGCTAGGCTCTCTCTTTCTCCTTCAATGGCTTAAAGCTTCTCTATCAGGGGACATGAGACAACAACCTACTTGTGTGTTTGTCCCCTAGGGTTTTGATTCAACAATATTTATAAATAGATGCAAGAAATTAAACTACAACCATTCAATCTAGAAGTTTTGCAGAAAAAACACTTACATATCACCATGAAAAAGCATGCAAACCCTAGTTGTAAACCTTCCTTCAAGAGAAACACCATAGAATGCCAAAAATCTCTTCCTTCCACAAGTGCGCCTTCCTTAAATAAGCCAATTACCCAAATAGGGCGCAAAGTTCAGACCTCACTAATGAGTGAGTGAGAGATGATCCTAAAATGAGGATAAAACTCCTTAATATATAGTGTATCGATGACCTAATTTACTTTTTAGGTCATAAAAAGGCCGACAAGGCCATAATACCAAAATCATATTGTTTTTACATTAAATTGTCAAACAAAATCCTAAATCAAGCTGGAAAGGAAATAAAATCCTCCTCAGAGGAGATGTCAGCCCCTTCTGAGGAAAATGGGGCATCCTGGAGAAAAAGGTTAGCCCTCATTGGGCCTCTCCAACCCGCCACACGTGCCAATGCTTCCTAATCTACCTCCCAAGGCGTCCATGAAGTTGGGTGACATCATGGTCAAGATGGTGACGTCCTAGGCCTTCCAAGGCTAGAGTTCCACTGAAAAGGGGTCATTCCCCCTGGGTCTAGTCCTGCCAAAGTGCCTGTGATGGGACGTCCTCTTCCTCTTAGGTGCAATGCCTCTGACCATCCTTTTCCTTGTTTCTGCCCCTTGATGGGGTCTCAACATCCATTTGGTGGGCTATTCATCCCCATGGAGGTCTGAAATGATCATCTCCCCATGTGTACCAATCCAAATGGTACCTGTCTGTCGGGTATGGTCCTGCACATCAAAGGCTATGCCCTCTATGGGATCATCAGTCACAGGGATCATAGCAATGTCAATCACATTTCATCATTAATATTATCAAACATATGCATAAAATCCCTAATACATCTGTCAATAGCTCAAAGACATTACACAAGCCTGCAATACAAGTCTGGGGAAAAAGACAAGGCATCCTATTGGGCTAGTGTCCACAAAAAAAGGAAATTTTCCAGAGAGATATCATCCAAGCCATGTAAGTGCATGATGTGGTCAGGGGATGTCCAAGCATGTGGGTGCAATAAGGACCAAGGATGCACTGTGTTACCTGTGGGTGCCTTTGTAGAAGGCGAGATGTCCCTGTCATGGATGCATTCTTTCCAAGCCCATTCTTTCCTTTATTCCTTTTATTCTTTTATTTGTTTCCCTTTTTTTTCAAGATCTAGCTAGGGGACAATGCCTTGGCATGGTGACTAGAGATGATAGCGTTACCCACAAGTACTTTTGAAGAAATGAGAAGGTTGGCTTGTGATGAGACCCCATTTCCCTTGGCCATGCAACCAAGATTCATTGCCCTGGCGTGGTAACCAGATGATGGCAATGTCATAATTCTAGGTACCCATGGACCTAATATGTTGGCTCGTAATGAGACCCCCCATCCTCTGACTAGGTATTTTTTTATTATTTACTAGTCCCTCTTGTTTCTTGCTGAGGATATTTTTATTGCTTTCTCGGGGATCCTTGAGCGAATCATCTCAAGGTTTGTTCTTAGGCTTTTATCTTTTACCATATTTCTTTTACCTTCTGGGCCTTTAGCCCCTTCTTCCCACGAGGTAAGGTGCAATCCTAAAAAAGGGTTAACCCAATGCCCGGACAAGGGGAATGGGATAGATGAGTGGGAAGCAAGATGTAAAAGTGGTATTATGAAGGGAGCGAATGATGGCTTTTCAGAAACCCCCCAGTGGCAAACCAAAACCTACAGACACAGGTTTGCTAGGGCATCCTGTCAATCCCCCCAAAAATGGTCAAGTGGGAAAATGTAAGATCCAAGCAATTGTTAGAGATAAAAGGAATCAAATGCATATATTCAAAGGTTTCAATGATCAAAAGTGACACATACCATGATACTTGGACCAATTACCTCATGGAGAAAGAACCTCTTCTGATATGGGACCAAGCCGATGGTGATGGATGTTGCTGCTGCTGACGGGATGAAGATGATAGAAGAAGAAAAGGTGGGCCCTTCAGGGCCATGCTCAGGTCAATCCTGCTCTCGGTACTCCATGTCTAGGACCTGTGGGCATCGAGACATGATCTCCTAGTTATCCCTAAAAGGTGGGGATAATAAGACTTACGGACATGCCATGGGACACATGTATTTTAAAATATTCTCTCGATTTGACACATGGCACTTATTTTTGACATTTACGACAGGTGATCCACATGTTTTCAAGTGGCACATGACACTTCTCTTTTCTTAACACGTCATCGGGAATGACGTCATCTCTACAATGTCACTCTGAAATATTGACCTGTGGGAGTTTTAACGAAGACTGAGTTCACAAGCCCTCAAAGTAGAAAAGCATCGAACTAAAGTAATTACAAAAAGTGAAAAGTGTTTCAAAGAGTTAATGAAGGAGTTAACAGCTTTAATTAGTCATGATTAAGTGTTAATTAATCACTTCGCACTTTTAGGCTTCAAAAAATTTCCCTTGTGCTATATTTAGAACTTCTGAATTCCGAACTTCCAAAATACTTAAACTTAATACAATGCTTTAAAACATGATTAATTAAGACATAAAATTGATTACTTAGAGATTAACTCCTCTGCGAATTCGAGCTTCAGGAGATTTCCATCTTGTCACATCCAACATTTCTGAAAGTTGAACTAGCGAAGTATTAATGACATTTATGATTGATTAAGGTTAATGATTTCAAATAAATATTGTGAATCACTAGGTAATAAATTCCATTAAAATTTTTAAAAAATTCTTCGTCAGTAGATTTATATGAAGATCGATAGACTTTTTGAATAAAGCACTTCGAATTTCGAAATCATTTTACCATTTGCAATTAGTAGTTTTTATTCTGTGTAGATGTTATAGAGAAATCCTCCTGCGGACAACTGGATTCCCTCTTGGGCTCTAGACTCCTAAGACCAAGACAAAAAGGGTGCTAACATTGGTCACTGACATCCTTTTAAACCTAGCTAAACTAATGTATAGAGAAGAGGAAGAAGATGTACCTTTTTCATGGTGTTTGTCCTTGCATAGTTCGAGTTGAGCCTTGATCCCCAAGATCTTCGACAAGTCCTGCAATCCAATCAAATACAAAAAAAGCTTCCTATTCTACTAAGATTAGATTGAAACCAGATCTATCTAACAGAGACAAGTTCATGTAGAATAAACACAACCTTGAAAGAAACATGCCAAGCACATATGTATATTAATGAGAACAATAGAGAATACTTACAGACCTTTGATGAAGGTGCATTAGCCTCTCCCATCTCTCCTTTTCCAACCCCTTTCTCAAGTAATCCACACACAAACTGATTATGCTTCAATGATATCTCCCTTATGAGATCATAAGTTTGATGCCTTCAAATGTCTCTCTCTTTCACCATGAGGAGGCCTCCTTATATAGGCTTGGAGAGGTCAAACCACTTAAGAGATTCTTGGGATAGGTTGAGGATCCTTATCCTACAGTTGTGGATCTTCCCTAATATCGAGCCTTGACCTCAGATCCAAATCCAACCAACTCCAGAGATGAGGGGGATTCTTCCCTGATTTTCCTCAATAGTCCAAAATTCGCTCAAAAAGGGTCAACACTCCCTCAGAATGGGGCACAGAGTGTTGCAACACTCCCCCAAAAGAGGGTACAGAGCATTGACACTCCCTGACAGTGTATAGGGGAGAACTGCCTTCCAAAATTGGTTTTTGAGTGGTTTTTTCCATGGAAAAAGACTTGTACTTTTTGTCAAATGAGTTCTCCTCTTCAAAACCAATCTTTTGAGGTGTATTTTAAGTGTTCTTGATAATGTTGTCTGGGACACGACATAGGAAAGATGACAGTATGATATTTGCGACACTTGCGACCAAAATGAGAAACTTGCGACATTGGTAATGACGACACTAGGCCATCATTGTAATGAGTAATTTTGATGTGTAACAGATTTCCCCCCAAAGTGCGAATTTAGAAGACGAGAATTGATGACTGAATTACTTTGTATATTTTTTCGAGCAAGGGTATGGACTCAGAGAACCTGGAAGAAGCTGCACACAATCGTCAAACAAATATTATGACATGTTTCAAACCCAAGACATGCGTACATATGCTTGAGTGATAAAGACATTCAAGGTATGGCTGCCATAAAATACATTGTAGATCCATAATTATATTGACAAAAAGGTATAGCCACTGAAGATACAATGTGGATCTATACTCCTATGACCTAAACTGATCGTATCCAAAAAGAATACATAGTGGATCTATGAGATGACAAGACATAGACACGTACCAATACAAGGTGGATCTATGTGACAACATATGTGTCAATGTTCAAAAGAAACCTCATCGCAACCTGGGAAAAGTACATATAAGAGTGATGACTCAACCCAGGGTCTTCTTACCGATCTAGATGTAGTACAAATCTAAAAATGTGAATAGATGTCTTGATGTCAAACATGGTAGAAACCACTTGATTACCAGTCAATGAGGTAAACCGTTAACAAGCGCGAGGGAAATCACCATTGATGTCAATGATTCCCAATGTACTCTAGTACATTCCAACGAATGTGAATGGATGAGATGAAGTTGAACATCCATGGAATCATCCAATCAGAGGTCAATGATGTAAAACCATTTCCGAACATGAGGAGGCCTTCCATTGAGGCATGCAGGTCCCAAGGTACTAACTTCTTTCTAAGTCTAGTTCTCGGATAATGTGTTGAAGTCTATAGGAACAGACTCGTCGAAGGAGGGGCTTGATGTATCCCCCATCAACGACACAAAACTGACACAAAGATGTAAATTGGTGCATCAAAATAACATGGACTGACATGGGTATTGAAACAAAAATTTATGATGGTTGACTCTTGAGGTAGATACTTCCCTTGAACACTGAGGCACGACAGCAGAAACATGAAATGGAACAAAACAAAATAATGCAATGGATACTGTGACTTTCTTAGAGTGACCCAAAGGAGTAAGATATCTCAGAGGATTATTTCAGTGCAGAAGTTCAACAGATTAAAATGTGTGCAAAGACAAAGTGCCGTGTTCAAGGGTGACTGTAAGAGTGACTTGTAATGTTTTCAAAAACTGATTGGCTTGCTTCCTTCAATTTTTTCCCCCATCCAGATAGACAAGTACCTCTTTTTGATTTAATGAGCTCGAGGAGGGTAACACATGCTTGATATAACTCACCTTTGGTAATTCCCTCTTCCTTTGTTTAACGAACTAGAAGAAGTAAGGGTTCGATCCGTATGGGCCCTTCAATGTATGATTGTTTAACAAGTCCAGAGAAGGTAAATTCGATGGTTTTTCATATTTAGAGAGTCTGAAAATGAATTAAAGATGACTCCAGTGTTGTCCTTTTTCATAACGTTAGTCTTGCGAGGACGAAAATAGATAAATTATCACTCAAAAGACGCCCTTTCAAACCTTTTAATGAGTGGGAAAGGAAGCAATATCACTCAGCAATATTTTCACGTTTAGAGAGTCTGAAAAGAGCTTAAAGATGACTCTAGGGGGTTCCTTTTTCGTGTATCCATGCGATTCCAAAAAAGAGATAAAATTTTACTCGGTGCGTTCTTATGTTTTTCCGAGCGTGAGAATGAACTAAGACTATGCTCGTTAATGTGACAAGATGAAAATTGAAAAAAACTGCTCTGAAACCTGTCAATAATGTCAAAATTGCATGCCAGCGTATTAATAAGGCCCCCAAAATATTTTTCAAAAACCCAAAATAGCTATGTCTTAGGCAAAAATGAAATTTATAATAGTAAAATGGGGTAAAAATGTCTTTTACCATTTCATTTGTGCAAAGATTTGTAGCAGTGGAGAAATTGAGCTTTGGAGGGTGATTCTTGTGTTTATTAGTGACGGAGCTACGGTCAACTATTTTTGTCGCCGTCTGGACCAGGTTGGTGCTTTTCTTCCTCTCTTTAATTTACACAGTTTACATTTCATTTTTAGGCAATAATTGGGCTTTAAAAATGATGCCCTGGGTTGTCTCAAGCGCCCAAAAGGGCTCAACGCTCCTCTAGAATTCGAGGGGGAGTGTTGCCTGATTTTTAAGCGCCCCTGCAAGCTGGTAAGAAGGAAGCAACACTCTGATGTGGGAGTGAGTGGGACACTGCTAAAAAATGCACAAGAAAAAAATACCCAAAAACGCTAGCGCTCCTCCAAAAGGCTAATGGGCGTGTTATGAAGAATTGACAGTGCCCTGGGGAGCTTCTTGAAGGAGTGTTGACACCCTGATATGAGTGTAAAGGGGGCGTTGACATCCAAACTAGAGAAAAATATTTTTTTGAAGTTTTTTAATTTCCCAAAAATTTTCAAAATAGCACGACTAATGACTTTTGCTTGTTGTTGATTGTAGGTAAATTTGACAAAAGTCATGATCAAGTGGAAAGAAATAGAGCATGAGGTCGATGCCCCGATCAAGGGCCGCATTGAGGAACTACAATCTCCTTAAGTTATTAAAGATGCAAAAGATGAAGAAAGAGGTTCTTCTTCTCGAGTATATGATCGGGCTATGGAACGCTGCAGAACAGGGGTTCCAAATTGGAACATAGCTTCTTACCATCGAGTTGGAAGATGTGTACTTCCTGATCAATCTCTCAAAGAGAGGGGCCCCCATTATTTTATCCAGAGAGAGGGTACTTCCCGTGCCTGTAGACGAGTACTTGGAAAACCATTGTGTCCCAGGATCTAGACTGGTGGGGGGTAGAATCGCGATCAAAGACATCAGGGATATATCCCTTTGATCCATTCTATTTTCCATTACGAGTATAGCGAGAAGTACTAGCTCACACTTAGTTTCAAGATCATAGGTGGCCTATGGTTTACAGTGTCTAGAGCCAACACTGTTTAACTGGATTGCAGGGTTCCTTCAAAATGTGAAGGAGCAGATTACGAGATGCAGAGCAGGGAAGTAGAAGCAGTTTGGATATGGTTCATTCCTGGTTTCATTCTTCTTAGAACGCATTCCTTAGATGCAACCTCAGATTGCATTAGAAGTACGACCAGTTGGAGAACCACGTATGGAGCGATGGACTAGCCTGTCTCCGAGACTAGGATCAGAGTCAGAGTTCAAGTTCACCGGTGATTTCTTCGCTTGGCTGAAACACCAATTGATCATGATAGACAATTTCCCATACGTCGGAGTGGATTTTCAGGAGAACATTGACTTGGTTCTTCTGGAAGGGAAGGACTAGGATGCATCAGGTGAGAAACCAAAACCATATTTTCAAGTGTTTTTTGATTTTAAAACTTATATTATTTTTTGGGGGTACATAGAAGAATTTTTAACGGATGTATCATTTCATCATGTAGACAGGGGAGCAACATGTTTGGCAGAGATATTGACATTGGGGCATTGAGGGGATGTTCAGATAGCAGTAGATCATGAGGTAGCGGCAGGGGGTCTCCGAGAGGTGGAGACAAACCTATGTGGTCTCACAATGGGTGTCCCTCCTCTTAAGAGGGAGGATGTACCCTTGCACTTGTAGAGACACACAGTGGGAGTCTCTGAGAGTATTAAATATTTACTGAGATAAGTAGCTCGTGTGGTGGTGTGCTATTTAGAGCACAATGTGATGTGGGAGGACTAGGACCTCTCTAATATTTTTGTATAGTCTTTATGACGATGTTATGGGCACGAGGACCCAACATTTTTCCCTTCTATGTACTTTTTTGATGTAATCAAACATTTTCTGTCACGCCGTATATATATACATATCCGAGTTTTTATGGTGCCTAAATGATGTTTTTAAACGTGATGTGTTTTAATTTACATGTGATGTATGATTTATTTCCTTTATGAAACCTTATATATGTGCGAGATACCGATCCATGATGTAATTGGCTAATAAATCCGAAATGGTATTGAGTTCTCTTGGTATGTGTCTGTATTCGATAAAATCAAACATTTGTTTAAGACGAAAAACTCGTAGGTGGAGACATAGTAGGATAGGATTGTGAATAACGTAGATTCGATTAAGTTGATAGACCAAGAGTTGAGAGTCTAGGTTAACGGTCATATGAGAAACACCTAGGGAGGAGGCTTCAGTTAAAAGTATGATGACAACATGATATTCTGCCATGTTGTTAGCTGCCAATCCTAAGCAAATACCTCCTGAACTCACCAGCTCATCAGAGTGGTAAACGACCCAAGTTGCAGAAGCAACGTTCTGGGTGTGTTGACTAGCACCATCCGCAAACCCGACAAAGATAGGAAAGGAAGATTCCATCTGTGCATGAAAACACAAGACACAATATAAGTGGCTAAGGCAAAAACTCGAGCACACAAAAGAAAAAGATACACCAAACTAAAAATACAATAGTGTACAAAGCATGCATGCTAGATATTCTATGCATAGTACTTCTTAAGGTAAAGCCTATTTCGGGGCTCACTCAGGGAGATTCTCTCGTAGTCGACTAAATCATAGGCACCTCTATATAAAATATGTTTCACGATGTAAGGACCATGCCACAAAGGTTCTAACTTTCCTGTCCTTAAATTGTCATGAGCCTGGTCATAGACGAGGACTAGGTCTCCTTCTACAAAATTATGAGGGTGGATGGATTTGTCATATTGATTCTTGATACACTTTTGATACGTCTCATTAATGAGAGAAGCATCACGACGTGTTTCATCCAACCTGGTTAGATGTAAGAAGCGTTCTTATTCAGTAAAAGTGTGAGGCAAGAGTTCTACTTTGAGTTTCAACGAGGGAATTTCGCACTCGATTGGTAAAACAACTTCTATTCCATATACTAACTGGAAAGGAGTGAATCCAATAACAATTTTCACTAAGGTACGGTAAGCCCAGAGAGAGGAGAAAAGTTTTATATGCCAAGATGTTGTTTTCCCCTACCATACGTTGAATCATGGTTTTCAGAACCTTGCTGATGGCTTCAACTTGTCCATTTGCTTGAGGATAGTATGGGGATGAGTTCTAATGGAGAAAACCCAACTTGGCATGCAACTCACTCATCATTTGGTTTTGAAAGTGTGAACCATGATCCGTGCCAATGGATTGTGGAACACCAAAGTGAGTGATGATATGATTGAAGAAGAAAAGAGTTGTAGTATGACCATCATTCAGAAAGGTAGGCATAGCCTCAGCCCATTTTGTGAAGTAATCGATGGCGACGATTATATAACCATGCCCCCGACTTAGGTAGGCTTATACTGCGTGAAATCAATGCCCCATTTGGCAAAGGGGCCAATGGAAATAATAGGATGCAGTGGAGTGGGGTGGGTGCATGCCTTTTTGTGAAAAACTTGGTAGGGTGGGCATTTTTTGACCGCCTCAATACAATCTTTGAAAATAGACGGCCAAAAGTAGCCGACACGTAAAATTTTCTGAGTTGTAGCCATCCCAAAAAGGTGACCACCACATGCTCAAAGGTCACATTCATTAAGGATGTGTTTAGCCTCTTCATGAGTCAAACATCATCTCAGGATACTATCAATACCACGACGATACAAAGTGTCATCGATGATAAGGTAGCGTCAAGAATGGTGACGAATACGATGACGTTGTTCACGAGAGATATCGGGATGAAAACGTTTAGTCTGGAGATAAAGAAGGATGTCTCCATACTAAGGATCAGACATGTTGATGAGGAACAAAGTTTCATCAGGGAGAGAATATCTGGGCTCAATATCTTCATCAGCATGGGGAAGGTCGCAGATAAGTTCCACAAACACCAAGGATTTTTTAGCTTTGGACTTCGCAAATTCAAGATCGAATTCCCAAAGGATGATGATCCATTTGGAGTATTTTCCCCCAAGAACTTGACGTGTCAGTATATGATACATGGAGTTTGAGTCTGCGATAACTGTGGTGGTGTGTAGCAAGATGTAATGGAAAAATCTCTGGATAGCAATGACAGCTGCTAGAGCCAACTTCTCAACATGTGAATATCGGAGTTCAAGACCAAATAGACTTTTTCTCATATAATATATCACATGTTCTTCACCGTTGGGGTCCTCTTGAACTAATACCATAGCAATAGTGGAAGTAGACGTTGCTAAGTAAAGGATATAGTCCTTTTTATAATTTGGAGGATGCAACAGAGGTGCGTTGGTCAATGCATGCTTAAGTGCATCAAAAGATCATTGAGCAGTGTCATCCCAGATGAAAGGAATGTCTTTCTGCAACAATCGCATAAATCCTTTGGTAATCTCAGCATAGTTACATACAAAGCGATGAAGAAAGTTTGCTTTCCCTTGCAAACTTTGGAGTTGGGTCAAATTATTAGGTGGAGGTAAATCAAGGATAGCTTTAATATTTAAGGGATCCACCCGAATCCCATCATTCGAGACAATGGAACCGAGGAGTTGACTTGATTCGACAACAAAGATACAATTATGTGGGTTCAAACGAATACGATAGAACCAACATCGAAGAAAAATGGCCCGTAGATGACCGATATGGTCTGATCGACTGGATGAGTGGGTAGGTAAATCATCGAGGTAAGGTTCCGCAATATGTTTGATATCATGGAAAGCATATGACATGGCCCGCTGGAATGTAGCACCAGCATTTTTGAGGCCAAATAGTAGTTTTCGATAGGTGAAAGTTCCCCATGGGAAGATGAAGGCTATCTTATGCTGATCAACGGGTAAAATGTCAATCTAGTTGTACCCTAAAGATCCATCCATGAAAGAGAAAATCACGCTACCAATGCAATTATCAATGATCTGGTCGATGAAGGGCATAGGGTAATTTTCTTTCGGACAATCCTTATTGAGATCCCTATAATCAACGCAGACACGAATGGTCCCTTGTTTTTTAGTGACCGGAACAAGGTTAGAAACCCATTCCATCAAGGGGATAGGATAGATGAAGCCATATTTCAAAAATTTCTCAACTTCTCCCTTTATAGCCGTGGTTTTCTTGGGATGCACTGGGCGAAGTTTCTGTCGAACAAGTTTAACACCTGGGTAAGTTTTAATTTCATGCAAAACGATCGACGGGTCGATCCCTGGCATTTCTTCGTAGCTCCAAGCGAAGACATCGCACAATTCTTTGAATAAGGCGGTATAAGAAACCACCTCCTCAGGTGAACAATTAGCACCGAGATTAATATTTTCCACGACACCTTCTTTGACCGAAATGTCAATAATGATCGTGGAATAAATATTGTATAAATTCCCCTCAAAAATAGTATCCTAGGTAAGTATCAAAGATTGTGGAGAATCAACAACATCGGGAGGAAAGATAGAGTGTATATCTTCCTAGATTTCTTCGAGAGGTGGAAAAAAGAAGATCGATGATGGTTATCATCCCAAGGTACTTCGTCAATGCTAAGCATTTCCATAATAGATTCATCGGAAGGAAAATTTTGAGAAATGTAGTCGAAAACAGAAGATAAGGGGTTCAAGCAAGATGACATCGAGTAGGTGTCAGGTGCCAATAGATGTTGGTCATCCATGGAGGGAGAGGCGGATTGAATAGCAGCGTATGAAGCCTTGACCGGACTAAGTGGCATGGTGTCACCTAATGCAGCAAAATCTAGAGGACTAGGTACAATCCAAGGATCAAATGATTCCAAAGATGATAAGTCGCAGTCACAATCATATTGACTCTGACAATGTGATGTGTGGTAGGAGGAAGCGGTGTAGGGAAAGTACCCATGAGGGTGGAATATTTTAACAATCCTACACCAACACTTTCATACGTGGTTTTGTAGTCTCCCAAGAAAGGAATATTGTTGGTAGCGGGAGCACGAGCATCGGATCTATAGAAATCTAACTGATCGATAGTGACAATTTTGCCTTGATGAGGAAATTGTACACATCAAAACACCAATGAAGCAACGATAGTCATAGCATAAAACCAACTTCTTCTGAGTAACAGGTTGTAATCGAGGGGTGCATCAACCACCTCAACATCAACATAGATGGTTTTGCCGCCCAAATGAACGGCTAAGGTCTGCAAGAGTCTGTGAGGATGAAAACCTCTCCCATCGAATGCATGTAACATCGTAGGAGATTTGTTAAGTGTGGGTGATTTTAAGATTTTCCAATAGGCTAAAGACATGACACAAGTATAGGCTCCCTCGTCCAATATAGTACGGTGAATTTGTTGATTTTGAATGACAACATCAATTTGAAAAGCAAGTTGGTGAGAGAGTCGAGACTTAAAATCGTCCAGGTTAAACGTGATATTGTTGGATGACTCGGGATCAAAAGCACCAATAGCAACCAAGAGTGTTCTACGTTGACTTGGGCAGTGCTGTAGAACTTCCAATGCAGACATAGCACACAGTACTTGAGCCAAATCTTCAACAATGTTGTAGTTTTGGGTGGCATGTGAACTAGAATTAAAAGTAGATTTACGTATGGTGCTCTTGGGAGAGCATAATATAGAGTTGAACGAAGGTTTCTTGATCTGAAGGGATCTGGTTGGAGGACTAACAGATGGAGGACTAATGAGGATGGTGATGGATTTGGTAAAGTACCATTAGTGACCTTGGATTTGTCAGGTTTAGCTGGTGTGTCGTTTGTCGTAGAGAGTGTTAGAACCTTATATAATAGGGAATCAGTATTCTGAATAATACTTATCTTTTTCAGTCTTTACTCTTTTTCTCATGATGCACAGTGAAGGCGGCAAAAAATGCTCTCAGCACCTATTCTCGGAATGGTGTAAATAAAAAAAAAATAAAAATAAAAAAAAAAAAAATCTTCATGCATTATGGATCTTTACAACACATGTCTTTCAAGGGTACTTCCGGCTTCCAGAAGGTGATAAATCTAGGCACAATGTGAAGACTGTGAATGTCATCATTTTTGCCCAAAATTCCTTCTTTGGCAACAACAGCTTTTATGCAACACTTAATACTATATTTTTGGAATCACTTTGAGGTGCCAACATTGCAAAGGTTCATGTGGCAGCGAGATCAAATGCATCAATAGTCTGGGGTACAGATAACTTCATCCACAATACTTCGCTGGAAACATTGACACTTCTGATCCAAACTACAGGACAACTACCACTAGAGGAGTTAATACATATTTTATTAGAACTACTAGTTCAAATGCAATGCAAAACAGTGAACTGAGAGAGAACAGTACATCTAGTGGACTTTTTCAATCGGCTACAGGATTAGACTTGCCCCCAACAGCTCAAATTGCTGCATCTGTGATGAATCAAAATTCACTAACGTCATTTAGTTCACTGCTGTTATGGATTTTAGGTGGTCTCGATACCCCTGAAATTATGTAGATTGCTTTGAAATGTAGAGTTACAAAGGCACAGTTAAAATTAAATGTTGAAATTCTCCCTTTATCCATAGAAGGATTTTCCACCATGCGTTCCATTACCAAATAGTGCTTCAGCAACCAACTCATAGTTCCAAAGAGCCCAATGACTTCTACTTGAAGAATCTGAGAATGACAAGCGCCCGAATCTAAAGGCAAGATTTATTAAGGCTGCATGGTAAACTTAAACAGCCCGAGGAGGAGATTCCAAATAAATTTGGTGGAGATGGGGTCATTCAATCCCACGATTTTAGGATCATCGGGTTTTAAGGAGCATAGCCAGGTAGCCTTTAAGCATCTCGGCGACAGATGGCAGAGGCATTTAAATGAGTAGTTCAACGATCAAAGGGATTTGTCCAAGTTGTTAAGAAGGAGCACGAGACATTTTGCATTGAACAAAGTATTAATCTTATACGCAGTTGTCGAACTATGGCACTTATCATCAATTTTATAATGCATTCACAGGTGGCAGAGCAATTCCAGGCTCTAAAGGAAAACTCAACAATTGGCAAATGACAGTTTCAAGCATTCCCGGTCTAAGAAGATTCGACTCCAGCCAGTCTCCAACAATCTCAAGCACTCAACGACTTCAACATTCATTGGCTTTTGATGCTATTAAAGTTTGTTCACCAGCAAATCCTAACAAACTCCAGATGTTCAAACAACAGTTACCAAATCGACTTTCCTGGGATTTGTTGTCTTGTTTGTTACAGGAGACAGCCTATAGATGTCATATTGTATTGTAACTGCTTTTCTATTTTGAGAAAGCAGAGGTAGAATGAGAGTCTGGGCAAGGTTGGGGGGAATTTTTATATATATGCAAATGTAAAAGACAAGATAGGGGTTTGGGTTGAATAGGAGAGGGTGAGACCTGGGTAAAGTTTCCCTTTTGGTTCGACCCGTGTGAGGGGATTCGACCTGTGAGGTGTTTTTTTTTATTTGGCTGGAACATGGGTTTTCCATTCCAGAAAACATTTTCTGTAATATTCAAATGATCTATCAGTAATGAGCATGTTGTTCATAGGATTCATGTGTGGAGATGTTGGTGGTGTTTTTTTATCTCTGTCAAGTATTTCCTGTTATCTTTTCACTTGTTTCAATTCTTATTATCAGAAGAGAGTAATAGAGCAGAATTTATTAGAAAATACTCTGCATCTAATCTTGTGATAATATTTATTTTTCTTCTGAAGCCCACTTTATGAATTCTTAACTGCTCATTTTCTCGGTTTTTTCTCCCCTAGTTCTTCCTCAAATCGACACCATCAAAACTCAATTCAATCCAACACTTCTTCTACCTTGCCCTGTGTAAAAGCTTTGTCCAGATCTGAGAAGTGGATCACATTTTTAAGCGCAGACCCCATTTTCCCAATGGCCCTCGCTATCCCAAACTAACCATTTAAAAATAAAAAACTCCATACTTTCATAGCTAGCCTAACATCTGTCCTATTCCATACCAAGTTAATTCAGAAAGAGAGATCCCTCTCTGAGTCTTGGAGGGCTATATCCAAGACTCCAAGTGGTTCAAGGTTACCTCTGTGATTGCCTCCTCAGCCTTAGGCAAATTATAGAGTGCTAACAGAGAGAGTGGTCAAATAAATCCCATTGAATATATAGATATGGGCACTTGTCAAGGCTTCATCATGAGAAGGATGGCTAGAACTACCCCCTGGAGAGGGGGTTTGATCAACCATGGATTGCTTCTGAGGAAAAGGTTGAGTAAGCACGACAGGTTGGGAATTTACTTTAATTTGTTTGGCCACCTCATCGCGATGTGAACAGTCTTGAGTGTAGTGATCGTCACCACAAATAAGACATGGGAATTTCGGTTTCCGTTGTGGTTTCTTTTTGGTAGTCAGTGCTGTAGTTTGAGTTTTGGGTTGTTCATTGTTATTATTCTTTTTGGGTTTATTTTTTGTCTTCTTCTTACCTCTGGATTGTTGTGAAGGGGCACATTGAACTGCATTCACCTCAGAGATTTAATTTTGGGGTGAGGTAGAGGAGAGTGAGGTCGAACTGGGAGTGGGTGCCGAAGAAAATCGATTTTCCATTCCAGTCAATTAGGAAGCAGATTGGGTTTTGATGGAGCCGATAACTCCATCTGCATGTGACGTGGATGAAGGTTTAGATGGATCGATAGTGGCATGGGTAGCATTTGGGATCAACTCATAAAAAGTACCATATTGTGAATAAACCAAATCTAAGTACTAGGCCCAAGCAATGACTTCTTCCTCCGTGACTACACCACCCATGGTGACATCACAAGCGATTGTGGGTAAAAGTGATTTAGTAAACCATTCTGCCAATAACTGGTCAGGAATGATTTCTTTGATCAACCTTCGTCATCGCCTCCATTCATGAATATGATCAGAGATATGCACAAAGTTAGTTTGACAAAGGGAGGTCGAGAGTTCAGTACTCGTCTCGTATCAAATGGGTAGTTGAAAGTGCATGAAAAAGGACATGGCAAGGGAGTTGAAATCTTGGAAAGAACCATGTGGAAGTTCAATATACCACTTGGCTGCAGAGCTTGTGAGAGCTCGCTGGAAAAGATGAAAACGAATAGAATCGTCCATTAAGGAGTTTGATGAACACCATAAATGGAAGGTCATCACATGGTTATTCAGATATTCTCCAGGTTTACCATCAAATTTTTGGATATCAAAAGGTAATTTAGCAGGAATCACTGGCCAAAAAGGATAATGTAGTATAGGATCATTGGTCAACTGAGACAAGTCTAGAAGATACAGAATAGCAAGAAATGGTAGTTGTTGGTTAACCTGAGGGTGATAATGGTGTGGCATGGGGACACCAGTAGGACCATAAACTGGGTTAGGTGGATAATTGTATCCAGTAGGTCCTCCTACATATGATTGTTGCTGACCAGTATAACCAGGATTCGATGATGGTTGAGAAGCATTTGCAAAGGGAGGATAACCCGATGGGCTTTGAGGATTGTAAGCCAGATGATTCATTTTCCCATAAGGAGGATAAACATTTTTTCCACGAGGAGGATACACATTAGTCCCATAGGAAAAATAAGGTTATTGTTGTCCTTGAGGATTTTGTCTCCCAAAGAATAGTGGATTTCCTGAAAAAGGAATGTGCCAAGGATTTTGTGTGGCATTCTGTCCATACAATGGGTTATGGAATCCATTCTAAGTTTTGCCTCCGAGCGGAGGTTATGTCCTGATTTGAGTTTGACCACCAAATGAAGGTTTCCCCCCAAATGGAGGCTTCCCCCTAGTGAGAGGTTGAGTGCCTAAAGGGATCTGGGAACCAGAAGGGAATGAATGACCGGTGCCTCCAATTGGATTAGATCCACCAAGACCAACTCCTCCAAATGAAGGCATAGGTATAGAACTAGCAGCGGTGTTATATCCAGGAGGAACAAAAATTCCAGAAATGATGGGTGTAACCTGGGTAGTGTTGGCAATGGAAGGATTTAGAGCGTTGTACCCAGGTGGAAATGACAGATTTGGTCTAGTTGGTGTTCCAATTGGAGCTTGAGATGGTGTCACATTTCCGGTGGGGATTGTAGCAACATGCCAGACCATAGTGGAATGGGCCATCTGGAGAGAAATGGTCAACCGAGGACCAACTGACTATGTGTCGGACATGACAGTGGCACTACTGGGTGTAGCAGAAAAGTGATCTAAAGGTACCATGTATGTAGAATACATTTTGGGTAATTGGGATACGAAAGGTATATCAACACTTGCCCCTTAGCCAAAAATATCCTCCACTGTGAGAGGTGTCTTTCTAAATATGCCAGTAGTCCAAAGGGGATTCTCACCTTCAGGGCCGATGAGTGGTCTGGTTGGTATTACAGAAGTGTCAACAACAAGTTCTTCGGATGAATTTAGTTGGAGAATACGTCTCTTGTAACCGTGAGGAAGTCGGAAAGATTTTAGAGAATCGAAAATTTGGAAATTTTCTAAAGAGTCAGTCCTTTCCACTTGTGAAGTGGTGGTGTCTTGGACCTCACTCTATTGAGGAGAGTCATCCAGTGGATCAGTAGGAAAATGTTGACAAACCTCCGGATCTTCCAAGGTTAACCCTTGCATTTTGCGTGAACGATGTGGAGGGTCAATATTGCCCAAACCAAATACTTTACGCAAAAAATCTATGGCCAACTAACAAAAAGGAACAACACATGATAAAAATCTAGGAATCAAACCAAGCAAACAAAACCTTCTCTCGATGACCGTACTAGTTGGTGATGAAATCCAACGTCGCGTGATCATGTCAAGAAGGGGCTAAGATATGAGCGGGTAGAACAATTATGTTGGCGACCTGCTTAACATAATTACGCCTTGGTGCAAGCTTCCACACAGTAATTGTGGATTTACCCTCCAAGGAGCCTGAGTGAGTTTTACCACTGTCTGTTCCAGGTACATCGAAGACTTCCCTTCACCGTCACCTTATGTAAAGAACCCTAAACATTATGGCTACTAAGGACACCAACTCGCAGTCAGCCCCTGGGTGGGTACAGTCGACATTCCAGTCCGAACGTATGGGCAGGATAACAAGTCTAAAATTCTTCAAGAGAACTGAGGACAAGTGGACCGGTAGAACTCCAGAGCACCCTGAACGGATTTAGAATTCACAAAGCACCGAGACCAAATGAAAATAGTTGAACCTCAAGAAGAACCCCCAAAATACTATCTGACTACTACGAACGGTTGAACCACAGAGGGATAATATCCATAACTCTCCCAAACGTGACCTCGTGCGTAACCCCTATGTGAGTGGGGGATCCCATAAAGCCTATATGACAATTGGATTTTCTCTCCCTATCGCAAGATGCTAATGTTTTTTTTGAATACTTTGGAGAGTTGTACTCACAACCTAATCCAAAGTGCTAATCCTAGTCTAATGTTGGTGGAATATTCTAAGAACAAAATATTATGGATTAGTTTTAATTAGCGTTAATTTTGTATTTGTTCTTTACTCAGGGGTGTATGGAAGTGAAACTGATGGTATTACGACTCAATTCCCAAAAAATGCATAAGAAATGATAAATGATCTTTTCTTTCGATGAATGTCTATTTAAGGGAAGGAGAAAATTGTTCTTTCACTGTCAAACACTAAGATGTAGTATCCTCATGCAATTGTTTTTCAATCAAACCCAATATAATGCTAAAATTTTCATAGAATTGTTCGAAGATCCAAAAAATAATCATAAAAAATATATCCTTTTGTTCATGTGTGAATGATAATCAATCTGATGTAAAGCTTCCTATGTCAATCAAACTTTAAGATCAATGAGATTTATATAATCAGAAGCAAAATTCACACAAAAAAAAACACACTCTCGTTGTGATTAAACAAGAAACAAAAAGGAAAACCAAATTTGCAAAAAGAACCAAAAATTTCAAACAAAAGAGAAATGTTGGAAAACTGACCTCAAAGATCAAATGGAATGGTTCATAGATCTCTGATTGTCCTTACCATAGCTTTCATTCAGTCAGATAAATGAGAAGAAAACAATAATTTGATTCCAAGTCTTCAAAGGAGAAGATTGACTCAAAGTAAGGAAAAAAATGTCAAAAAATCCAAACAAAAGGTAATCAATTCTCAGAAAACAAAGTGGTGAAGGCCAAAACAAAGATACACTGAGGTTGTAAGAACTATGAACAAATGCAAACAACAAAAAATGGACTCAGGGACTAATTCCATACAATATTTCTAACAGAAAAAGAGTAGTGCTCTGGTGTCAAGGGCACTAGAGTGTTGCAACACCCTGTGGAATCCTTGTAGGGAGCACCAGTGCTCTGGTAGCAGAGGTAGGGGAGTTCTAGCTTCTCAAAATTCAAAAAAATGCCTAGAAATCCAAAAACTCAAGCAAACTCAAAAATTCAAAGTGTATAAGATGAAGTAAAGAGCCAATCAACACATCTAAGAATAAGAGACACAGTATGAATAAGATCAAAAAAATGAGCAAAGGCTAAAACAAGATATAGGAAGGAAACCAAAACTGAAAGCTTCATGCTCCCTAGTGGAGTCACCAATTTCTGTTACAGAGAAATCCCCCTGCGGACAAGTGGATTCCCTCTTGGGCTCTAGAATCCTAAGACCAAGACAGAAAGGGTGCTAACGTTGGTCACTGACATCCTTTTAAACCTAGCTACACTAATGTATAGAGAAGAGGAAGAAGATGTACTGTTTTCATGGTGTTTTTCCTTGCACAGTCTGAGTTGAGCCTTGATCCCCAAGATCTTCAAAAAGTCCTACAATCCAATCAAAGACAGAAAAATCTTCCTATTCTACTAAGATTAGCCTGAAACCAGATCTATCTAACAGAGACAAGTTCATGTAGAATAAACACAACCTTGAAAGAAACATGCCAAGCACATATGTATATTAATGAGAACAATAGAGAATACTTATAGACCTTTGATGAAGGTGCAACAACCTCTCCTAACTCTCTTTGTCCAACCCTTTGCTCAAGTGATCCACACACAAACTGATTATGCTTCAATGATATCTCCCTTATGAGATCATAAGTTTGATGCCTTCAAATGTCTCTCTCTTTCACCATGAGGAGGCCTCCTTATTTAGGCTTGGAGAGGCCTAACCACTTAAGAGATTCTTGGGATAGGTTGAGGATCCTTCTCCTACAGTTGTGGATCTTCCCTAAGATTGAGCCTTGACCTCAGATCCAAATCCAACCAACTCCAGAGATGAGGGGGATTCTTCCCTGATTTTCCTCAATAGTCCAAAATTCGCTCAAAAAGGGCCAACGCTCCCTCAAAATGGGGCACAGAGTGTTGCAACACTCCCCCCAAAAAAGATTATAGAGCATTGGAACTCCCTAATAGTGTATAGGGGAGAGATGCCTTCCAAAATTGATTTTTGAGTGGTTTTTTCCATGGCAAAAGACTTGTACTTTTTGTCAAATGATTTCTTCTCTTCAACACCAGTCTTTTGAGGTGTCTTTTAAGTGTTCTTGATAATGTTGTCTGAGACATGATATAGGCAAGATGATAGTATGATATTTGTGACACTTGTGGCCAAAATGTGACACTTGCAACATTGGTAATGACGACACTAGGCCATCATCGTAATGAGTAATTTTGATGTGTAACAATAGATCTTATAGACTTCTCTCGTTCCAGGTAGGCTAATTCCATTTCCTTGAGGATTATGGCACCATGAAAAGCTACAAATAAGCTTGACGCATCATAAGATGATTCCAAACTGAATGTAGATGTTCTATCAGACACAACTCCATGAGTTACGGGCATCATTAAGTCTTGGAAGCAGGTTTTTGATATCTTAGAGCATGGTATTATTAACTTTCCAGATGACGCTACTGAGGAAGATGATGAGTCCTTCTCAGCCAAGCTTAAATTTGTAGCATAGTCGGAATTGCAAAAGATCATTGCACAACCCAAAATTATACCCTACAACGATATGATAAGTTGGGCTTTGGAACACGTCGATATCCAAACCATAAGCATCATCAGCCACCAGCAGATTGTTGTCGGCTCTTTTCGACCGAAGAATTTGCAAATAAAGTACAAGCTTTCCCCTACCTATAAATATAATTACAATGCAACATTTCTTCTAGATTTTCAGAGAAGAGAATGCACTCAATATGGTAGAAATGGTCATGATATAATCAAGACATGGTGGGGACATCCAGAGAAATTCAGAGACGACGCTCATGGTATGTATGCCACAACATCCTTAGATTCTCATATGTTATATATAGCCCCAATACTCTGTCGTCTATTTGGGAAGAAGAACCCTACACATTTATTAGTTGAGTGGGTATCCATCATGAATGAAGTAGTCGGGGGTTATACCTTCAATTGGGATAAAATGCTATCTGATAATTTGGCTATGGAAATTTTTGAGTATCAATCAACAAAATCAAAAGGGAAACCTGCTCCTTTTTACATGTCAACATATATTATGGATGCCATTTGTTTAATGACCCCTTTCCCCCTAATGAAGTGGAGTTGTACCCTGACCAGTTCCGATCCAATACATTTTTACCACTCCAAATTATGGGAGGAAAATGCCAAAGATTTGTTTTATGAAATTTGTCACAACGTTGTGGTACCTGTTCACATAGCTATCTATGGCCACCCACCACCCAGGATTTCAGAAAATATTATGGGGAATTCAGGCAAACTTGCAGACTGGTTCATTGAGGAGAACTTCTCCTACATTAGAGTATTTGGTTGTTTTGTTCCTCCTCATGCCCTCCCACAATTTTTACTCGACAGGCTGGTATGCAAAGAAGTGGCATACCAAACAATAGTAGGAGGTATCAACAAGGAACTGAAAGCAGCTCAGAAAAAGGTTTGGTCAACTTTTCCCATTCAAGTTGGTATGTCACATTATTAGACTTTGGTCATTCTAAAGTCAAGGCCTCAACCCTGGAAGATGTCAAATTAGTTGACATCAAATTCAAAAAGCATGATCCACATAAGATA
This sequence comes from Picea engelmannii, assembly GCA_009831015.1. Classification (NCBI taxonomy): domain Eukaryota; kingdom Viridiplantae; phylum Streptophyta; class Pinopsida; order Pinales; family Pinaceae; genus Picea; species Picea engelmannii. The sequence continues at coordinate 193,963 of ML824920.1, forward strand.
GCTGAAAATCGTTTGGTTAATTTTAACGTGAAGTGATACATCCATGAGAATTCTCCTTATGACGAGATGTTTAAGGGAGTTAAATATTATGAGGAATTTCAAAGCAGATTCCAGACTCTGCCTCCTTACCAACAAGTTGGTTTCTTAGCTTTCAAAAGCATAGACGAAACAATTTTCCCAAGATATTGCAAGGAGATTCAAAATCCCTTCCTTCTTCACAGGAAGCTCAACCCACATGATCTGATCCAAGTTTCTCCACTGAACACATGACTGAAGAAGTCCCAAAAAATCCAAAAAAGTTGTTTCAAGAAATAAAAGCATCACTGTCAGGGATAAATGATCCACGAGTATTAGCTCAGTTCGAAGCTTTCACGAACCCAGAACAAGTCATTCCTCATTCAATGCCGACAACTTATGCTAGCACCCCAAATACAATAGGACAAGAACATTCCACAACAATTATTTCTCCTATTACATCATTAACCCCTTTACAGACTAGCTTCGAAAATCCTAGTCCCGAACTCATTTTTGTAGGTCATCTTACTCCTATCTTTCCTGAAGAGATGCCTTCCTCAAATTTCTTTTTCAGCAAGAAACAAAAAGCTATTGTGAAAAGAGAATCTCACTAAAAGGATGGAGTAGTCACTAAAAGGAAAATATTGGTGTATGATGGGAAATACCAAGATGGTCCCGAGTTTGCGAAATAAGTTGTAGGTTCACTAAGGGCTTTTGCCACTACGAATCAATGCTCAGTGGACAATTTAACCGAACAATTGCAACAAAAATGCCTCTTGGTAGAGAAATTGCAAAAGGATATATATAGTACAGAACAAACTATTAGAAGCAGGATGAACTAGGACTTTGAACAAATCAGGGCTAGTTATCAGCATCAAATTAAGTAGTTACAAGATAACCTTGAGATGCTCTACCAGAGTTCACAGACCAACAAAGGTTTGATCAGTGTGACAATTTTATTGAGTAGTTGCAGGCCAGATTGACCCTAACAGAGAACACAACGATATATATTACTTCTTTCATAACACAAGCATCAAAAATCAATGAGAAGATGGAAGTTTCCCAGAAGGAGCTCTATCAAAAAGTAAAGGCTATTCAGAAATGCTATTAGGCAGTGGACCTTTCTCTAAAGAATATTTATGTCAAGGAAAAAGAGGCCTGTGCAACCAGGTCTAAGTTTCAAGAAGTCATCATATGAAAGCAGAGAGATAATATCCCTGGTCTTATCCCTCTCTCACATTCTGAACAAGTAAAAGGCAAAATGACCCTAAAATCCTAGGAAACAAATCTGGAAGAAGAAAATAAACTTGCCAGAGATGCAAAAGAGGCTTGTTTGGAGGCATTATCTTCAATAAATAAAAATCTAATTGAATTTGAAGGAAATAATATCTCAGAGGCATTGGGGAAGATTGAAATAGAAATGAACTAGCAAGGCTCCAGAAAGAACAAGGAAAATACTCAAGCGACCATCCAACAAATGAGCCAGATTGATTTACTTAAAATCAATGAATTGTTGGTGAATCCAAGTTCACAATATCAGGTCACAGTTGAAGAAGTGAACAAGATCCAAGAGAATCTACCAAAAATACAAAAAAAGATGTTCGCCTTTGAATTGAATGAAAGGGTCTATGTGAATTATTGCATTTTTATCTCCTTTTCGAGCGTGCATCTTCTACTTTTATTCTACTGCAAACAACGTGAGACTTATCTGTAATTGATACCTGACTTTGTTTTAACAGTTTTGTAAATATTTCTACATCATCTGACATTATAATTGTGACTCAGATAACGAGATACAACCTCTATAATGTCTTATCATGAATTTCATTTAAATATTATTTCTCAGAAAACTGAAGGTAGAAAAAAGCACTCACAAAAACACTTCATTTAAAACCTTTGATGCCTAACATTATTCTTTGAGCCTTAGAATCAATCTCAGGAACAACAAAATTCATAGGTAAAAGAGTTTCATGACATACAAGGGATCATATTATCTCATTTATGGATGCCTTTGTAGGGGGTTTGCTGCACCTTCTTCCTCAATGTAACCATTTTCCAAGCCCATTTATTAATTAATTAATGATCCAAAAGCATGTGCACTCCCAATAATGGATCAATTATATTGGGGGGAAGTAACACAGTGTCACTTGAAAGAATAGGTCCACAAAGTGCCATAGGGGTAACCATGTAAAGTGTTATAATGCAATTGTGTTATTCTTACATTCAAGCGAGATATTTATTATGTGTTTTTATTATTTTGCAGGTCTTCAATTCTTTTAATAGAAGTAGTTCATCATTCTCAAGATCTTTCTGGGCGAGAATCTAGAAGGTTTATATTTTAGGCTCTTATCTTTTTCCAGCAACCATCCCCCTGGGCCTTCAACTCCTTCTTCCCATGAAATGAGGTGCATGCCCTTCTTGGGTCACTAAAGTCAAAGGGCCTATAAGAGGTAAATATCATGGGAATGAAATGAGAGTAAAGTGATAAGTATGGTATGGAATAGTACGATAACCCCTCAAGGGACCCATAGTTGCACCCTTTCCCCAAATATTTGGCCACTTACTAGGAAATTGATGACACTCACTAAGGTGAAACATGGTCAAAAGAATAATGTCCAAGCAAGTGTTCTATAATCAAAATAAGTTTCAATACAACATGCTTAAATGCCTCAAATATTAGGGTGATTACCTGCCACAATACACGACTTGTACCGCATGGAGCAAGACCCATCTTCCTTCTAGAAGCTAGCTAGTTTGGTGGATGCACTGATGATGGATCCAAATTGTGGCAATTGAGTAGGCTTCCATATGTGAAATTGGACACTGCCATTCATTTGGTCTGTCAGAACTCCATATCCTCAAATTGAGGGCCTCGAGACATCATCTCCTCATTTATCCAAAAAAATGGGGATAACATATGGCTCCTACATGGGGACATGTGCTCGTCGTAGAGTGCATGAGAATCACAACATATCTTGGTAGACTTGTGCCATAACTGAAAAAAAAAACTATAAAATATAGGGTGATTCTATCACCCTTAATTCATACACATCAAAACCAAAAATGAAACTAATCTAGAAAAGCAAATTTTAGCATTTTTTCAAATTTTTTTAAACTAAGCATGAAATCAATATGCAAGTAGAGAAAAATGAAATATGAAATGCATCTAAACTAACATGAGAATTCAATATGAAAATGCAAGGAAAGAAATATGACCTACCTACTCACCTGGGGCCTTGGGGCCCTGAAGATCATGTGATAGATGATGTTAGGTGAAGCCATACAACTAGTGCAACCAATTGATCATGTCATCAAAGTATCTCCCTCTCTACTTAATCATGTGAAATAAAAAATATAAATCCAACTCAAAATGATCATCAGCATAAATATATATGTAATCAATCATAAAATTAAACTCATGGAAATGGGTGGGTGAGAGAAAATCCTACTGGAAATAGAAACCATCAGCTTGATCATCTTGCTTGAAAGTGTAATCAAAATCCTGATCAATCCATCTCTGAGGAGGGATACTATATGTATATGATGACTCATCTTCATTCACTCACAAATATCCACTTCTTGTTGAAGAGTGAGAGGAGATGAGAGATTGTAAAAAGACTGCATGGCTTCCCAGAGAATAATATAAGAGGTAAGAGATAGCCTCATGTCTAGAGAAAAAATCCTCCCTTGGACTTAGGAAACATTTCTTCTTTATATACAAATCCCCACCAAAGGTCTCAATATAAAAGTACTTACATTTGGTAGTGTGGACCTTAGGGTGCCCCAGGATAGCCACTACCTAGTGTCTATCAAAGTCTGAGCATGATGGTTGAAAATCATCACAAAACAAATCTGAATTATAACTCACAATGTATGGTAGAAAATCGTCCTAAAAAATGTTGCATTGGGTCATCCTTGAATGGACAGAACAAATATGTAACCATATCATCATCAATTTTCCAAACTTTTGGATCATATATGTGTGAAGACCCAGTTCTGAAGATGACAACACAAACCCCTTTGCTTGAAATCTACCCTCAATGTCGTAAATGAGGTCTCCATAAAAAATTAAATGACTAAAATCCCATGTGCATCTCCCAGTCTGTATGAAAATGTCTATATGTTCATCAACCATATCCGAGGTTTCTTTCATAAGATCATCCATATGACTGAAAAAATGACCATCTCTTTGTCCTTATGAGTAGGAAGAGCAAGGGCTATGGCAACTTCAACTGGGTCTTCAATTTATTCATCATTGGGACTAATTGCTTCTTCAACTTCATGCATAGGAGGAAAGAAAGGCATAACAACATTATCTTCTTTAGGGCGGAAACATAAATACCAATGTCTCCTTCTGCTCATCTGGATTTTTTACTCTATCAAGTTCTTCATCTTCTTGGAAACTTTCTCCATGGATATATTCTTTAATCGAGTCTTTGTTATCTTTAATAGGATCAGAGAATTCACCATCTTGATCTTGATCTCTAATGAGTTTGTATACTTCCTCGGGCATGGAGAAAGGTTCATCATCATTTGGCAAGTTTTCCCGGTACCCATACTTCTTGGTCACAACGTCGTATAATGATCTTGTTCCAAAATATGTAATGGTCACTTCCCAAGATGAGTTTAGGGTCTGCCTTTCCTCATGATTTTTGAGGATGGTGTCATACTCTTCTTCTCTCTGTTAGAAAAACTTAACCACAAAGTCCTTGTCAGGACAAAGTTGTATTAGTTGTTCACAAAACTCATAATATTATTTTGTTCTCTCCTTTAGGAACTCAAAACTTTCCTCATTGTTGTCATCAACTTCTTGTCTTTCAACAGTTGTTTCAACAAACTATGGAAGAATCATTTCTCTCAAGCCTTGAATAGGATCAAGGTCAAAACCTTCTCTCGAAAAAGCATCCTCCAGGTCCTAAATTGTATCTTCAAGACTTTGAGCTTCTCGTCCCCAATGTTTAAGGAACTCTTTGATGAGGATCATTAAAGAAGATATAATTATTGGCTTGCAATAATTCTTGATCCAATACCTTTGTTAACTTCCCAAGGACAACAAGAACAATCATAGGCATACATCCTCATGTAGCACAATCTCATAGTAGATGCATGTGGTAAACACAACAATGTGTGCTACAAATGACAATGGATTACCATCAATATTTGGGAGGACATCAAATTGGTTTATCGAGCACTTTTTTGGATATATGTCAACAACTTCAAGATCCAAGGCCTTGTATGCTTCATGAAGGCACCACATAGCCATTTTTCCATTACTTAGGGTAATACCTCATTGGATTTTCCAGATGAGGTCAAGGCCCATCAAAGGATGGAAAGGGATAAGGTGGGTTCTCAGAAAGGTGGAGTCATCAGACAAGCTAGGGAAAAGGATTTGTGATAGCTCACCAAAGTGTCATTAGTGTTCGGAAGAGGATTCAAAATCCTCCCCAACAACGACGCCAAAATGTTATCGCACAAGTTGTAGGTTGGGAAAATCTTGACCCAACCATCAAAATGGCGACAACTTTGAGAACACTTACCCACTGTCACCTTAGGCAGGTATTCTCATCACTTTAGAGATGACAAAATTACCTCAAGGGGGAAATCTCGGGGACCCTAGGGGGAAAGGAGATGGAAAGTGTGATGTATGAATGGATTCCCCTATAGGTTAGGTTGTTATGTGTGGATAAGGGCTTGAATAAGGTCTTAGTGGTTTCCAAAGGTTTCCAAGAAGTAGTATACCTTGCAAATGGTAATTGTACCTGCCCGAGACACAAGGAAAATGAAGATACGAGCCCAAATATATGACGGACCGGAAAGTTAGGCTTGTTGATCATCATTTCAGAATTTAGTAGCAATATATATCAGCAATGAAAATGATAAATGAATGCTGCAAACAAGTTTCTAAAAGTCTAGTTGAAAGAGCAAGATCTAAACTAGAAACAACTAGATCAACTCAAGTACGATAGCATTAGACTTTAGCAATGAAACACGGTTGTTACAGAACTAGTATTGCAGAGATATTATTCAACCTCATTGTTTGTAACAAAAAATGTATTACAGAAAGAAAATCATCCACCCAAACATCCTCAAAATCTACCAAAATATGTGTTAGGCCTAGTAGGTTATGTGGGCAAATTCTAGGCAAATTTGGGAAGTTGAATTAAGAATTATTTGAGAAGTTTGATTAGGGTTTATGCAACCCTAACGGTTGTAGATAAGATGTTATAATAGAATTAATAAACACTTATCCAATTGAGATTCCCTACGGACAATAGCAAGCCTATAACATCAAAAAAAGAAATCAATTTGAACAAGTTGATTCCTTCATATTTTCATATTTTCACTTATCCCAATAAAACAATTTTATTTCTCCAATGCAAATTGAAAATGATTAGTGCCTTAATATTAGGCCTTGGGGTCAAATAAAATGATGACTATGCTAAATACTTTGGGGTGTAAATCCTTTTACTCCCCAAGGCAAGCTATGTCCACTATGGAATACTAAGAGAGTGTAAGCCCTTTTACCTCTCAAAGAAAAACCTTATGCAACAATATGACCTTGTATGTAGGAGCTTGATCCACAAAGAACCTAGGGGTGTAAGCCTTTTTACTCCCTAGGGTATGTGAAAAAAACAAATGTGAGCTTGGAGGGTGTACGCCCTTGTAGTTCTCCAAGAAACCTTGGAATTAATGACCTTTCACAAGCAAATAAATGAATCTTTGGGAGGGTGTATGCCTTTATACTCCAACAATAACCAACAATGAGTAATAAAGAACTAGTGTATGCATATTTTTCCTTACCAATTCCAAGCAAAGATATATCAAAACCCAAGTTCACCATGCAAATCATTATACAAGAGAAAATATTAAACCTTCAAGAGGTGCGCATAACTTCCTCTCATCCATTCACCAAAAGATAAAACCAAAATACAATTTCACAAGAGAGAAACACCATAATTCCCAAGAATAGCGAAAATTTCAGCCAAGTCCTTCTCACAATGGGAGAGTTATGTTATCAAATGAGATTCACATGATCTCTATTTATACAAAATGTTTAAAACATAGTTTGTCCACTTAGTTAGGGTAAAACATAAGATAAGGGGTGAACAACCCTTATCTTACCCCTTAAACCAAATAATAATATTTAATTTTCACCTTTGCACATTAGAAACCCTAAAACAAGATGATGTCACCCCTTTAGGGGACGTTTTGACACTTTTCCAAGTCACTGGGGAATAAAGTGGAGGTCATTGGGGCTCTTAGAGCCTCCTCTTCATGTTCAAAGGTCGATCCATGTCTCCTCTTGTCAAATCATTCCAAGTGTCACTATGCAACAACTCCATCACCACCAACCCTAGCCCTAGGTGACATCAAGCCTCAAAAAGTGACGTTTTATTCCTCACGGGAAAGTCATTTGGAATGTGAGGGATAGGTAATTTCTTGCAAGGTGTCTTATATGCCTCCAAAGGAAATTCATCATGATCACCATGTGGGCCCTTGGAATCCAACCTGTTGGCTTCAAGCCCCATGGAAGCCCAATATAGGCTTATTCCTCCAAAATTGCCCACCAAATGAGGTCCTGCAAAACAAATAGGCGCGCCATCTAAGGATCTCAAGTCAAATTATCATGGAAAGTGAAAACCACATCTAATAAACAAGGCACCTAAACATGTACATCAAAAATACCTCATCAAATTAAACAAATGCTCCAATACCCTATACAATTGACCAAGTTTAGGTATGGGAGGGGTGTCATGAAATTCCTATTGGGTAGACAAAAACCCTCAAGTAGGGGATGCTCCCAAGGATGCCCCTTAAAGGTCATGTAGTGTATGATGAGGTGTATAGGGGATTATAATTCATAGGTCAATGAGTTTCATGACATACAAGGGATCGTATTATCTCATTTATGGGTGTCTTTGTAGGGGGTGTGTTGCACCTTCTTCCTCACTGCAACCTTTTTCCAAGGCCATTTATTGCCATTTATTAATAAATTATTGATCCAAAGATATGTGCACCCCCAATAGTGAATCAATTAACTAGGGGGGAAATAACACAGTCTCACTTGAAAGAAGAGGCCCACAAAGTGTCATAGGGGTAACCATGTATGTGTTATAAAGCACTTATGTCAGTCTTACATTCAAGCATGATATTTATTATGTGTTTGATCTTTTTCAGGTATTCAATTCTTTTAAGATAAGCATTTCATCATTCTCAAGACCTGTCTGGGCGAGAATATAGAAGGTTTATATTGTAGGCTCTTATCATTTTCCAAAAAATATCCCACTGGGCATTTAGCCCCTACTTCCCATGAAATGAGGTACATGCCCTTCTTGGGTCACTAAAGTCAAAGTGCCTAAAAGAGGACAATATGATGGGAATGTAATGAGAGGAATGTGATAAGTATGGTTGGGAATTGTACGATAACCCCTCAAGGGAACCCTGATTGCACCCTTTCTCGAAAGGTTGGGCACTTACTAGGAAATCGATGACACTCACCAAGGTGAAACAGGGTCAAAAGCATAATGTCCAAGAAGGCATTCTATAGTCAAAAGAAGTTTCAATACAACATGCTTAAATGCCTAAAATATTATTACTTGCCACAATACTTGACTTGTACCGCATGGAGCAAGACCCATCTTCCTTCTAGAAGCTAGCTGGTCTGGTGGATGCACTGATGATGGATCCAAATTGTGGCAATAGAGTAGGTTTCCATATGTGCAAGTGGACACTTCTAGTCATGTGGTCTCTCAACACTCCATATATGGAACATGAGGGCCTCTGGACATCATCTCCTTAGTTATCTGACAAAATGGTGATAACAAGTCAGATTGCAGGTTGCAAGTCAGATCTAGCATCAGAATTTGAGATAAAGGATATCAGACCGATGCATTATTTTCTAGGAATTGATGTTTAGCAATGATTGGGTGAGACCTTCCTCAGACATGGGAAGTACACTCTAGATATCCTGAAGAGATTTAGGATGGAGCAAAGGAGACCGATGTCCACTCCGATGGTGACCAAACCGAAGAATATTGATCCTTTAGAGTCATAACCGACATACCCTGGACGTTATAGGGAGTTGATTTGATTGTTGATGTATCTATTCAACACTCAACCATATATCTTCTTTGCTTTCAATACCCTGAGCCAATTCATGGTGGAGTCGAGAGAATTTCACTGGGTGGAAGGAAAGCACATGCTTAGATAATTTCAGGGCATAGTAGGATATGGATTGCAGTACTGTGGTGGAGATGGTGTGAGGTTGCATGGGTTCTCTCATTCAGATTAGGCAGGAAATGATACAGATCAGAAGAGCACTTCTCGATGTTGCTTCAGTTTGGGGTCAATAGTCATTTTCTGGTTCAACAAGAGGAAAACCTCAATAACACTAAGTTTAACAGAGGAAGACTACATGGAGACCACTCTAGCTAGTTTTTAAGCCATTTGGCTTCGTAAGCTACTCACAGGATTGTTTGGTCAAGATCTTGAGCCAAAATTGATCCACTATGATAACCAAAGTTACACAAAACTCTGAGAGAATCCAGTGTTTCACAACAATTCAAAGCACATTGAGATCATATACCATGTCATCAGAGATAAGGTGAATAAGGGAGAAATTTAGCTCCAATATATTCCTACAGAGGAGCAGTTGGCGTACAATTTAACCAAGCCCTAGGTAAAAGGAAAGCTCGTCTTCTTTTGATACAAGCTTGGAGTGGTGGAGAATACCTTCCTCTCTAAGAGGGAGTATTAGTGTTTGTAGCTCAGACATGTATCTCCGCAAGGGTGTTTACTTGTGGAAATAGTCATGAAATGTATCCTATACCTTTCATAGAGTTCACTTTATTAATTTATTTATAAAGTGAACGTATTTTATTAAAGTGACTTTTAATTAATAAAGTGATTAAGCTAAAGTCACTTAATGATTTAATTAAAAGAGATTCGTTGATCTCACAATCTTATCTTGATCATTGATATCATAATCTCTAGATCGGGTAAATAGGTTAAGTCAGAAATACAAAAGACAAAGAGAGTAAAGGAAAAATACATAAGAGAATTCATTTTCACAAGTCACGTGAGGTGAAGGAGAGAAAAATCAGATCTGACTTTTCAGCATTCGCGAGAAAGAGGGACATGTATGACATGCATCCCAAGCCAGCACACACATCCCAAGAAAAGGGATCATGCACTCCAAGGCAGCATAGGAAGATCTGTATAGCAGCATACAGATCCACATGTGTGGGTTGCATGTAACATTTATTACAAAAGGTAAAAATCCGTATGAAAAAATTCAGAGATCTATTGCACACAAATCACGACGCTATAATATTTCAGGTTGGTACATTTTTTGTTGTGGTTTTTCTTTCTCAAAGCCATTTTCCCTATGAGGGGAGCTCTTGTAAGTTCCAAAGTTATTTGAATGAAGAATTGATTTGGAATAGCAAAAAAAAATGTGTATTGTGTATGCTTGCTTTTCTCGTTTTCCGTTACATGCAAGAGTTAATAATTTCAGCAAAGAAATTAGATTTGATCTATTTACTTAGTTAGTTGATTTTGGAGAAATTAAGATTTCCCACCATAATGAACTAGCTGCTTGGTGTTAGTCTCACTTCAATAAGTTGATAAAGAAATAAATTAATGGATGACCCTTATAATGCCATGGACTAGTGTCCCTTTGTTATACCTTGACCTAGTTGGCCCTGTACTTTGGCTGGCACCAGTCAGGACCAACCATGATATGATATGATTGGTCGTATTAACTAACTTTGCACTTGAGATGTGTTATGCCCAACTTATAGTGATATCTAAGGAGATGATGTGTCAAGTCCCTCGAGTTGCAGACATGGAGTACTGAGAGACAGTTTTACCAAAAGTTTCCACTTGCGCAAATAGAGACCCACCTCACCACCAGATCTCTAGGTTCATCACGAAAATATCCACCACATCAGTTGGTTTCTGGAAGACATTGGGTCTTGCTCCATGAGTTACAAGTCAAGTATTATGGTGAGTGTTATCTCAATATTTGAGGCATTTGAGTTTGTTGCATCTATTATTTCTTTTGTTTATGGGATGTTTGCTTGGACATTATTCTCTTTACCATGTTTCACTTTGGTGGTTGACATTGCACCCTAGTAAGTGGGTCACCCTTAGGGATAGGTATGCTACTGGGGGGTTCTTTTAATGAGTCATCGTTCCATTCCCAACCATACTTGTCACTTTCCACATTTCATCCCCTCATCTCCTCACCTTTTTGGATTTTCGAGTGTACTGACCCAAGAAGGGGTTGTCACTCATTTCATGGGAAGAAGGGGTTTAAGGCCCAGAGGCTTGTATATGGAAAAAGATAAAATATAATCATTAAACTTCTAGATAATCTCGCAAGTATCTCAAGGACAATGAAATTTCTCTTGTAAGAAACTTTTGGGACCCGTAAAAGAATAACTAATAAAAACTTTCAACTAGGGTGGAGGATGTGTGGGAACTATTTTTATTGCTTAGGTAGAAGCCCTAGACATGTTTCCAACTTGGGGGAGAAATATGTGACCAGGGTAGAGTCAAGGTGGGCACAATTTTTCATCTTTAGGTAGAATCCCCACTTTTGCTTCAACCTGGAAACATCCTAAAAGAATAAAAGGCAATAAATGGCCTTAGAAAAAGTTTGCATTGAAAATGAAAGTGCATCACACCCTCTACAAAGGCACCCATAAGTGAGACACTACAACCCCTTGTATGTCATGAACCCCATGACCAAAAGTCTTCCCTCCATCTATGACATCTCATCCACATGACTTAGAAGGAGGTCCCCTCAGGAAAAATCCCTAAACTTGAGGTATGATTCACCCAATAGGTCGTTTTGACAACCCTCCCATAGCTAAACTTGGTAAATTGCATAGGGTCTTTGAGCATTGGTTTATTTTGATGAGGTGGTTTGGATGTACATGCTTAGATGGATATGTTATTGATTTGATTTACTCATCATGATGCATTTGACTTTATATCATTGGACGACGTATCCATGTGCCTTTGCAAGACCTAGTTGGTGGACAGTTTTGGAAGACCAAGCCTAGCTTGGGTTTCCATGGGGCTTGAAGCCCACAGGCTGGATGACAAGGGCCCACATGCCAGATGATGAAGAAATTCCTTTGGAGGCCTAGAAAACATCATGGAGGAACTCACCTATACCTTACCACCAAAACGATTTGCCTAAGGAGGCCAAAACATCACCTTTGAGGGCTTGACGTCATATTAGGGCTAGGATTTGATGGTGATTGAGGACACTTGGAATGTTTTGAAGGAAATAACCCTTGGATGATGTAATAAAGGCATGGGTTGAATACCATTGACCTTTGGAGGCCTAGTGTTTCCTTCTCCAACTCAACGATTTGACCAAAAGTGCCAAATGTTTCCCAAGAAGGGGGTGACGTCATGTTTTTTAGGGTTTCTCTTATGTGCAAAGTATGGATTAAATAATAATATTTTTGTAAGGGTTTTTGAGCCCTTTTGTAGTGTTTTACCCTAATATTTGTGGACAAACTATGTTTAGAGGATTTGTATAAATAGAGATGATCTCTATTCCATTTTTCATATAGCTCTCCCATTTGGAGAAGGATACTTGTTTGAAATTTGTACCCTAATTGATGAATTTCTCTTTATCTCTCTTGGTTACATTATCTTTTGATGGTTTATCTTTTCTATTGGATGGATGGATGATGCGCTATCTCTCTTGGAGGCTTGTTTCTTGCTTTATGGTGGAATTTGCTTCGTGGATTAGGGTTTCATCTTGTTAATGCTTCAAATAGGTAAGGATTTCATGTTTACTGCTCTCTTTTCTTGGTTGTAAGGTTAATGTGATGATTTATTGGGGAGTTTAAGGGCATAGAACCCCCTCCAAGTCCACTTTCATTTTTTGAAATAATTTTGGTACAAAGAATACTAGGAGTAAAAGGGCTTACACCCTCCTAGGTTTTCCTTGTTGGTTAGGGTTTGCCTTGGGGATTAAAAGGGATTACAAACCCAAAGAAGTAACTCATCCAACTTGTTTAATAAATAGACTCCATTTACCCAATATAAAGACACTAATCTTCATGCATTGGAAAAATAAATCATTGTATTGGTCATCGTAAAAAAATTGAGATATTCAGATCGTCTAAGTTGGAATATTTTCTCTGTGTTCTAAGATTTATAAGGCCACAAGCGCGTTTTATTTCTCCAATTAATTCTTGACGTTGTTACAACTTTAATCTATAGCCATTAGGGCTGCAAAAAACCCTAAACAATTTTCTAAATAATTCTATTTTCAACCGTCAAAAGTTGCTAGTAATTCCCCCCTATAATCTACTAGATCCAACAAACTTTTTGGGTGGATTATTTGCTAGTTTTGGTGGATGATATTTATGATGTAACAACTTGTTTTATACAAACATAAGGCTACAATTATATCTCTTCAACACTTGTTTATGACAACTTTGCATTTATGCTAAAGTCTTGCTCTTTCAATCTTGAGTTGTACTCGTTATACCTAGCTTAAGCTCTTGTATCATTTACATGACTTTTAGCATCTTTTTAGAAGATCTAATAATGATTTGTTCGTTGATATATATTTTTGTTGACTACTGAAAATAGGGAAAACAATTGTAACTTGCTTTTCCACCTAACATATAACTCGTATAGTTGGCTTTCTTGTGTCTCGGGAAAGTACAAACACTTTCCGCACGTACCCAAAGACTTGGAAACCTCAAACCACTTCCGAGATGTGTCATAAAAGCCATATTCCACATAGAAACTTGACCTATTGAGGAATTTATCTCACCATCTCACTTTCCATATCATTTCCCCTTAGGGTCACCTGGGATTACCCCCTTGAGGTGATCACTTCACCTCAAAAGTGATGGGAATACCTATCTGAGGTGACAATGGGTAGGTGTTCTCTTAGTTATCATCATATTTTGGTTTGTTTCAGGCTTTGCACAACCTACAAATTGTACAATAATATTTTTTCATTGTTGTCGGGGAGGATTTTGAATCCTTTTTTGAACCCTAATGACACTTTGGCAAGCTTTCCCAAAGCCTTTCCCTAGCTTTCCTAGAAACTCCATTGAAGGACTTTATCCTTCCACCCTTGATGAGCATTAGTCTCATCTGGAAAATCCATTGAAGTAATATCCCAGTGATGGAAACATGGATTTGTGGTGGTTTCATGAAGCATACAAGGCCTTGGATGTTGAAACTATTGATGAGTATCCAAACAAGTGCCCAATAAACTAGTTTGATTTTCTCCCAAAGTTCGATGGAAATCTATTGTCCGTTGTAGCACACGTTGTTGAGTTTACCAGATGCATCTACTATGAGAGTATACAACATGAGGATGTATGCCTACAGTTGTTTTTTTTGTCCTTGGGAAGTATTCTTGCAAGACAAGAAGAATATCTTCTTTAATGATCCTCATCAGAGAGTTTCTTAAACATTGGGGACCGAAAGCTCAAAGTCTTGACTAGTTGTAGCATACTCAGAGTGATCTTCAGTCATCCCTTGATACATACCCTTTTGGGGATGCATATTTGTTCTGTGAGGATTTTAAGCCATTATGCTCAGATTTTTATAGAGACTAGGTCGTGTTTGTTAAGGTTTAAGGTATTATTAGGTTTCTTTTCAATTTACTAGATAACCATAACATAGATAGGATCATTGAGAGAAACAAAATCACAAGATACACAACATTTATCCTGGGAAACACTCATGGGGGAGAAAAACCAATAAAAAATTCCTTAATATAGATAGCCAATACAATGCCAAGACAATAGACCAAACACTAGAGAATATCATCCACTGAGCAATGCACCTCTCTCTTCCTTCTTCTCCCAACTGTAGCTACCAAACTTGTGCACTAAGTGAGAGATCAAATAAGGCATTGGCTTCCTTTATTTATACAAACTAGCAGGTGTTGGAAAGGTGTCTCTTCACTAGGTAGGGTCTACTTGTCTTCTTAGTGGTTAAAACCACTTTAATTAGCCTAGGGGCTGACTTATCAATTTGCAAAATGTATTTAGGGTTTGACCAAGACACAAAATGGGATTTGGTCAATTACAATGCTTGGAATGATCAATCCACAAAAGGGGATTGATCGAAAGAATAATAACTCAATAATAAATAGAATACTCTTTGTAGTTACAATATTTCAATAGTGGCCAACCCAAAGAAGTATGAGGTCCACACTACCAAACATAAATACCTTCATATTGAGACTTTTGGTGGGGATTTGCAGACAAAGAAGAGACATTTCCTAAGTCCTATGGAGGAGTTTTTCTCTAGACATGAGGTTGTGCCTTCCCCCATTTCCTCTTGTTTGGTAAATCAACAATTCTTCTTGGGATCCTTTACCTCCTCTCAACATTCAAGGAGCAGTGACATTTCAAGCGAAGATGAAGAACAATCCCTTGCGGATGAAGACATCGTTTAAGAAAATCCTATTGATTTGTTGGGACTAGATCTCGTTGAAATGTCTCATAGAGTAAATTCCTTATGTGCCATGATCGCAAAGAAATATGGTTTCGATGATGAATAAGACTCCCATGAAATGCACCATGTTGAAGATATGATTGAATTCTCCTTGACTTATGTTCCTGCTACACACAAAGACAAGGAGATGGTCAATTTTAAAGATGCAGATGATCCTTCGTATACATACAATAGTCTCATTCAGAGATGGATCAATCAGGATGATGGTTTCTCTTTTTAACATGATTTCCTCCCTCCCACCCTTCTCCATCTATTTCATTGCATGACTAATTATGTATGTATTTATACTCATGATTATTATATGTTTAAATTATCTTTGTTGTATCACATGATTAAGCACAGGGGGAGATACCTTGATGAAATGATGAACAACTGGTTGCATTGGTTGTACGACTTCACCTGACATTTAAGGACCTGATCTTTAGGGCCCGAGGGCCCCAAGTAAATAGGAATGTCATTTTGGATTTCCTACATTTTAATCTTGATTGCTCATGCTAGTTACCTACATTTCATATTTCATTATGCTCTACTTGTATATTGATTTTGTGTTTAGTTTAGAAGTTTTTGAAAAAATGCTAAAATTTTATATTCTAGATTAGTTTCATTTATGGTTTTGATATATATGGATGAAGGGTGATATAAACACCCTAGATTTTACATTGTCATGTTTCAGTGTAGGCATAGGTCCACCAAAAGATGTTTTGGTTCTTATGCACTCTACAATGAGAACATGTCCCCAAGTAGGAGCCATATGTTATCCCCAACTTCTAAGGACAACTAAGGAGATGTTGTGTCAAGGCCCTTAGGTTGTAGACATGGAGTACCGAGAAACATGTTGACCAATAGTGTCCACTTGGATAGACATAGACCCACCTCACCACCACATCTCCAAGTTCATCATGACAGTATCCACCACATTAGCTGGCCTATGGAATACATTGGGTTTTGATCCATGAGTCACAAGTCAAGTATTATGGTGAGTTTCATCTCAAGATTTGAGGCATTTGAGTTTGTTGCATCTATTATTGTTTTTTATTATGGGAAGTTTTCTTGGACATTATGCTCTTTTCCATGTTTCACTTTGGTGGTTGACATTGCACCCTAGTAAGTGGGTCACCCTTAGGGATAAGTCAGCTACATGGAGGTCATTTTGGTGAGGCATCCACAGGGAGGCTTAATATTGCTCATCTCCCCTTTCAATTCATCCACTCCAGATCTTCGGTGTTTTCTGGTAGGGGATGGGCTTGAACTACTATGTGCTTCCTTATCAGAATGCTTTGGTGAGTGACAATGATGTCTGATACCACTCCTCGATATTCTTTTTCTCTCAGGGGTCCTGCGACTCCCTGTTTTTCTTGTGTCACTCTCCTTTTCCAATTTCCTTTCTATTCTTTCTAGGCTCTTCAACATCTTTAAGTTGAATTCACCCTGCCGATCCCTGACCCTCATGAGATTTCGACTATCGGCTCGGCAAGCCTGGGCATCTTTTTGCAATCTTTCAATGATTTTCATCACATGCCCTTCCTTATCCAATTCTCTTCCGTGCCCATTGGAGTTCGATCCTTCGACTCCCAAGTTGACATCCCTTCCTTCTCTTTCATTCTCTGAATTGGAGGCAATCTACACCTCTTCCATTTCTATACTTAGCATTGATTTGCAGCTATCTTGACACTCTTTGAACTCTACACACACAATGTGTAGTCAACCGAAGTTTGTTAGGCCTTAAACCCTTAATAAAACTACAACATTCATAAACCAACATGAATAAGAAAATGTTTCGATTCCATGAATTTTCTGAGCTTTGTTTGGCTTTGCAATTTCCGGCGATAGCCCCGTTTTCTTAGTCCCCAACCCATGCGTCCATGGGTCGTGATCAAATGCTAAAATTCTAGGTGCTACAAGGATCTCCAAACGAAACTTTGGGTTTCGGGATTTCGAGGCTTCGGGGTTTCGGGTTTCGGGGTTTTGGTCCCGGAGGTTCACGATGCAGTGACTCCAAATCTCTTGTCACTTCAATCCACGAATTTCGATACATGAGTTCTTGTACGAGATCCAACGATCCTCGATGATTTGGATCTAATGGTCCAGATCTTTCCTATGTTTACACCTATCAAAGCTCTTCATCCCTAACTTCGTCGCTAGTTGGATGGATCCGACGGCTCATGGGATTTCAACACTTCTTCCTGGAAGTGCTCCATTGTCCGATTCTACCCTTGTTAATCTCTTTCGCAATTTGGGACTTAGAGTGACCAAGAATTTGGCTTGTGCTCCGAGTTCCCGATCCTTGAATTCACGAAATGATCCAACAGTTCAAACCAACCACGATCAATGACCCATGTTTATTATGGATCCTAGGGTGGTGAGTTTCTCCATCCACTAAACACCTTGCAACTTTTGGCCATCTTACGACCCTCACAATTTCGCGAGTTCTCCACAGAGAATTTTGACCGTCCAACTCTGCTTCTCAAGGACTTCTGGCCAATGACTTGGCACCCTCCTTCTGAACATTCATCTACTTGATCCAACACTTCTGGTGTGGATTTATCTCTCTCCCTTTGGCCATATACCACACCGGTTGTAGTTTTATAATATT